>JAJEKB010004204.1:0-14678 GCA_022393335.1 Macrotrachela quadricornifera | reverse complement strand
TTATCATCAAAATACTGAGACCGCCATTTATTCTGCCGCACCCGTTATAATTGAGACAAAAAAATTATCTTTAATATTTTTCATCATTCTAATACATGAGTGCTGATTTGAGTTTTCTTCAATTATTTTCGAAGTAACTTCGAACTCTTAAAATTTCATTTATCTTAAGATCAAATGTTTACTATCGTATATTCTACATCTAAAAACAGTTCGTTGTCAACTTTGATACATTCAATTTGAAAAGTTAAAATCACATACCTTCAGTGGCGGTGCGAAGAAGTCAAAGCAGAGAGGGGGCATCCTCCCCTGCATACCTTTATTCTTCAACATTTAGTTGAAGATGATTAGAGAGTAGAGAAGTATGCTTTGGAACAGTCGTCTAAAAATATTCTATTTTTCTTGAAACTATATTTCAATGTTATTATTTTGTATCTTTGATATCGTTCTACATTAATAACTAAAAGACTTTTTGATTAAATAGTCATTTGTCTTTTAAGACTAAATAAAGTACTATGATTCTTTTTTTTTCGATCACAATGAGCTTTATTTAACATTCGCTCGTTGGCCACGTACATGTTTAAAAATGGACACATTATGCCATCTGTTGCTAAGAGCGATGTCTAGACTTTCATCTCTCTCTTGGTTTCCTTCTTTCTGGCTTCTCTATGAGAGGAAATGCTCAATTAACACATTATCTCTTCTCTTCGTCTTTGATCTTATTCTATTTTCTACTTCTGAAAAAACGATGAGTACCGAGAAGATGAGATAGTTAGTTGAGGTTAAGCATCATAATAAACACCTTGTAAAAGCGAATGTTATTTATTCACCGAGCTCTATTATGACGAATATATTAAATGATTTTTACATCAAACACTTTGTCCGTAATATTAATATTTGCTCAACTCTCAAGGAAACGCTAACGAATTTCGTTTTTAAGTTCTTGTTACCTGAAATTATGAAAAATGAGTAACTATTTTTCTCTCTCTGTATTGATCTTTAAATGACAAAATATTTGTTTTAATAAAATTCTGTGAATAAATAACATTCGCTTTAACAAAATGTTTATTATGATGCTTAACCTCAACTAACTATCTCATATTCTGGATACTCATCATTTTTTCAGAAGTAGAAAATAGAATAAGATCATAGAAATAAAATTATCAAAGGAGAAGAGAAGAATAGCAAGAGAGAGAGACAGATAAAAGCCAAAACACCGCTCTAAACAACAGATTATAATGCGTGCCATTTTTACGGTATCTTCTCGTTTCATCGACAATTTTCTGAACAGAGTGAAAAAGAAGAACGACACTTTAAAGGATACAAACGGGCATATATATATAGACGCGTACAAGAGAAAAAGAAAAATCCATTGTAATCAGTATACATTAAAACATATAGGAAAAAACTAAAATATAAAATAACCTGGTTTGTAGGAAAACATCTATATGAAATATTCCAGCATATATTGGACAAATCCTTAGAAATAAAGAACAAATGTAATGCCTTTGTTTCTGGATCCATATATGTTTGCGTATGTGGGTCACTGAACAACATATACCTACACCAATATGTTTTCGATCATTGAAACTACCAAAGGAGAATATTAATTATTATATGATGATTTTCGTTATGTTTGTGTTATTGTTGAATAAAATGTCAATGATAAAGGAAAACTAACTAGTTATTCTTAATTTGTCGATAAAACGGGACTAAATCCATTTTTATATATGTTCGAGTTCAACAAGCGAATGCTCAAAAAGGCTCATTGCTGCATTGGTCGCTGTAACGATGATGTTACCTGACATCGAGTAGACAATTTTATCTTGTCAAGAACTTGTTCAACTGTCTTGATAAAATATCAGTGTTTCTAATTGATTCTATGCTAATTATTATAAAACTTAATTATTTTCTTATATAAACTTTTGCGTAAAAAAATGATGTGGATTCAAATGGCTTGTATTAGACTGTAAATATGATCTTTATAGATCTTATAATTCAAGGAATGAAAAATTTTTTAAGCCAACCAACATCGTAATATGTAGTGCTCTGTTCAGACTAGTTGAATTATAAATTTCATTAAAGTTCGTCAAGCCATTGAAAATCTATGATCAGTTTACCATAATGATGGATCTACAGAAAAACTCTGTGAAAGTTTCAAAAGCAAACATATATTCTATCGTCACTAAAAAAGTAAATAAAATTGCTTCAGCTTTTGCTTCTCTACAGTCTTGACAATAACTCAATAGTCATCAATATGATATTTTCTCCTAGTACCATATTTACTTTTGAAACTTTCAGAAAATAATGGACAACTGTGAGAAAATATTGGCTAAACATTTCAAGTGGATCCATTAAACTTTCACAGAGTTTTTCTGTATACCGATTATTATAGTAAAATGATCACAAATTTTCAATCACTTGATGATCTTTAATGAAATTTATACCTCACATAGCTGGAACAAAGTACTACACAGTAAAATATTGTTTGACTCAAAAGGTCTTTCTTTTCTCGAGTTATAAGATTTACAAAGATTATAATTGCAATCTACTATAACTCTACTCCTACAAAAGCAATTTTAACGTGAGTGAGACTTACGATCATTGTTCGTCATAGAGTATATGCCTACAGAATTTCAGCTGTGAAACTCTTAAAATAGCTATAGTTTAGAGAAGTAAGAATCTTTTGGCTAGCCCTATACAGTTCATCTGAGTAGTGCCATATAGTATTTGTAGGAAAAATATGAGGATTGACTTTTATTTGCTCTGTAATCGCGATGATTCTATCTACTCATGACTTTTTAAAAAACGTATGACAGAAAATCATTTTTTTTTCCATAATAAAGGATTTTGTTGCTGCGTAGTTTTTATATCAAAGATATTCAACCGTAATGAAAGTGTACTATTATTACTTTTAAAATTAAAAAACTAATTTGTAAATGCCTTGATCTCTTCCTATATTAGTAACATCTTCACATATCTCCTATTTCTTGATATTCTGACTATGACAAGATTCTATTTGCGAACTTTCTCAAGAATATCTACTTTTTTACCTTAGAAATAGTTATCGCTGTTTCTAATTAATATGTCTTCTAAAGATATAAAAATACTTAGAAACATATTCGCATTATCATAATAAAATGCATTGAAAAAGAAGCAAAAGTGATAATACAAAAAAATGTTCGAAAACATCACATTTGATACATTTTATAAAAATTGATTTAGATCAAATTGAACATATTGGTTTTGCAACCGAATATGTTTTTTATTGTAGTTATAAGAAAATAAAAGATCACGATTAAAAGTTGGAAAATTACTTTTTATTTTGGAATTGTTAGTTGGTCGACTGATATAACGGGTGGCCCAAAATAAATGAAAGTCTTCGTATTTTAGAGATTTCTTCCTTATTTCCTCTTATGAAAAAAAAATTTTTCTTACCAAAAGATGAAGCTTGAAATTCTCTACAAAACCATATACTTTCAAAATATTAAAAAAAATAAAAAGAAATATCAAATGAAATCCTTCACTTTCAAACTAATTAGTTGCGCATAGTGAATGTCCATATTTTGTATTCCAGATTTTCATTAGTTACTTCACTATATTAAAAAAAACGAAGCAAACGAAAAGATACAGCGTGGGAAGTTGTATGATTTACATAAGTCTGATTATTTAATAAATGCATTTGTTGTTCTCAAAATCAGCTTTACTCTGAGCAATCAAATTTTGCCTGCGTGGAAATGAATTTGTTTTTTTTTTCTATCGTATTGTCTTATGATTGTTCTTAGTAAATTGTAGAGCTTTTCACGCTGCATCTTTTCGTTTGCTTCGTTTTTTTAATACAATGAAGTAAGTAATGAAAATCAGGAATACAAAATTTGGGCATTCACTACGCGTAACTAATTAGTTTGAAAGTGAAGCATTTTAAGATGATAATAATTATTCAGATGATTAATCATTATCTATTGAACTTATTTTCGTTTATATTGGAAATAAAATTGAACATCAATCGAATTTCTTAGAGAAGTTAAACAACAAAGCAATTCTTATTGTGACATGTCTCTTTTAAAGCAACAATAAGAAAAGAGAAAGAGAATATATTTATTCGCCTTATCTCATTATTATTTATCTATATTTATATCATCTTTTTCTTATATTTATTTCATTCTAAAGATATGACTTCGTTATATGATATAATAATAGTTGGAGGAGGTATCGTAGGATTAGGAGTTTTTCATCAATTAGCATTAAATGGTTATAAAAATGTTTTATTAGTGGATAAATCTTCCCAAATATTAACTGGTGCAAGTTCTGGTAACAGTGGAATATTACATACAGGATTTGATACAATACCAAAAACATTAGAATCAAAATTAGTAAAACGTGGTTATGAATTATATCATACATTTGCTCAAGATATTCAATTACCAATTAAAAAGATTGGTGCTTATATTGTTGCATGGAAAACAGATGAATTAGAGATACTTAAACAAATTCTTGATGTTGCACATCAAGTAAGTAATTTACTTTTCAAAGATTTATAAATAAAAGTTTTTTATTCTCTTTTAGAATGGTATAACTGATATAGAAGAAATATCATCTGTTACATTATACGAACGTGAACCTCATTTACGTTCAAATGCTTTATGTGCTTTATATATTCCAGGTGAATGTATTGTTGATCCTCTTACATTACCATTAATTCTATATATGCAAAGTAAACTATTAGGTAGATATGTACAAATGAATACAGAAATAGTAGATGGAAAATATGATCCAGAAAATAATTATTGGATATTGAATAATGGACAATTTAAAAGTAGAATAGTTATTAATTGTGCTGGATTATATGGTGATTATCTTGAACAAATTCGTATTCAACAACAAATCTCTTCAACATCTACATTTACTATTCAACCACGTATAGGACAATTTTCTGTTTATTCATCTTCTACATCACAATCACCTATAAAATCAATTATTTTACCAATACCAACGAAATTTACTAAAGGTATTATTGTATATCCAAATTTATATAGTCAAATAATTATTGGACCAACAGCTGAAACACAACAAGATCGATGTCGAGCACCAATTAAATCTGATATAGATAATAAATTATATGAAAAAGTAACTGAAATAATTCCAACATTTACAAAATTAAATTATCAACATATTGGTTCTTATACAGGAATACGACCAGCTACAGAATACTCGGATTATCAAATACAATCATATAATGATTTACAATGGATATGTTGTGGTGGAATACGTTCAACTGGTTTAACATCATCATTAGCAATAGGAGAATATATTTGTGAAAAATTAAATGAAATGATTAATATAAAACATCAATTATCTTGTGAAGGTTATTCATTAGAAAGATATAAACATTCATTAGAACAATTAAAATCAATGTTCCATTTGACATCAATTGGTTTACAACCGAATATAATTGTAAATGAATCAAAAATATTATCAACATCAACTGGTAATATACAATTAGGTGATAATATTAAATCATTAAATTTCAAAATTGATTGTGCAGGAGAAATTTTTGATATTTCACATTCATTATTAAAATTAGCATGGACAACAAAAACACTAGAGTAAATAATAGATTCATAAAAAGAAAATAAATGTATATTGAATAATGAGAATGTCTTTTTTTTGTCTAAATCGATCACACATTAAATTCTAATTGATCTAATTAACAGACTATCGATAATTTGAAAAAATATGTAACAAATTTCTTAACAGTTGTTTGTGTTCACATGCTCATGCGTATCATCCTCAACTGTGAATTGGTTAACAATTGAATTTCGTTGTTTTTAACAGCTTGAAAAAAAAGCAAGTGTTCAATATATGTGAGCTTTTTCGTTTATGATCAATATAATTGATAAACATGAGAACAAAAAAAATATATAAAATAACTAAAAGTTGCTTCTACATTGTAAAAATTGATTTTCAGTTATATTTATAATAATCATTTGAAATAAAAGCTGAAAATGTAAATCTACTATTTCATGCTTCATCAGATTTTTGCAAACGTGAAATTGATAAAAAATGTGTATCTTATGAATTTAGTAATAATATATGAAGAACAAAATAAATTAAATCATATGCCAAAAACAAAATGTTATCGGAATGACAAATGATTTTGTATACAGTTTTCGAACATTTTTTTTGAGATGATTAGTCATTTCTTTCTGAATAAAAAATAATTCTTCCAAAAAAAACCAGCTATAAGCAATTAAATGTCGTTTCCAAAACATCATTTGGATCTCAAAAAAATAAGATACATTGTTGCCAATATGCGTTGCGTTTAAAAGCATTTTTATATAGAATCGATTGCACGCGTTCACAATTAGGTTTAGTTAGATTTTCAGGAAAGTCATTGAACATTATCATGTTATTCATAGAAATTGTCATGTTTTGATTTCAACTACCCCGACTTCATTTTTCTTTTTATCTCTTTATATTAAGAATTTCTCCTCAAGTATGCAATCTTCATTTTAATTACATAATAATTCGATATAGTGTTCTCTTTATTTTAATTTGTTAATATTCAGTGTAAGACACTTTTTGAAATACTTGCATATCGATTACGTATTTCAACACTTCCGTCAGAATCTTTTCAAATTTGAATACTTTCGCAATTAAAAATACACCAAAATCAATCTTTTTGTCACGATCAATATCGAACAAAAGAGATATTATTTTATATGATGATGTAATATGTGTTTTAAAAGTACACGAAATGATTCTGGTAGAATCGTGGAAATCTAGTTCAGATAGACAGAAACAACAATAGTAAAGTGTAACATGGAAGAAGGTCCAAATATTTGTCATTAATTTTTTTATTCTGTAAAGACATACAATGACAGACCATACAAGTTAGCATAAGCCTTGTATAAAAAACAGTTTAGGTATGTAGAAATAAACTATAGTATTAATTAAGGTAATCATTTTTAGAAGAGTGAGCATGGCGAAAATAAATAAAATAATTTAGCGATTAATTAAAATAATAATAATAACCATTAAACTTGTTTATGAAACTTATGCAATAGCGGCATTATATGTTTCATATTGGTTTCAACAGCATTCTGCAGTCTCATAAACTAAATTAAAAAAATAAACAAATTTAGTTTTTAAGATCATATATTAATCTATATGAATGGTTTCTTAAAATACTATTCATAAATTATTATCATTTGCAAAGCTATGACTTTGAAAATCTATTTGTTTAGCTCTTGGAAGTGTTCTGCTGCCTGGTGAACGCTGAATTTCTTATTTTAATATTAACAAAAGTGTTGAATTTCTGTTTTTTTTTAGTTCAAAACTGATTTGATTGGATTACGAGATAACACTGGTGCACCATTTCTGTCATAATATTTACTTACTCAAGTTCATAATTATTGAAATATAACAGCTTTTCAAAAATAGATTAGAAACGAATCTTATAAACTATACAAAATGGAACAAGCAGTGCGCCTTTTGCATTTGAGAATTATAACGACACAGTTATATAGCTCGATGATTTAGTAAGTGGAAATTTCTAACGGTTATTTCTAATCTACTACATTCTTAGTTAGCATTCTACTTTAGTTGATTCTCTCTTAAAGAAATCTTCTGAAGCTATTTACATCTGATGGAATTGATGTATATATTTACCTTGTTCACAGAATTGGACGACATTGCAGCAAATGTTTCACCAATATTAACGGCAGCAGTATGTAAAAGGTGAAATAATTCATAAGCTTTTTTCATTAATTGTTTTGTTTCATAATGATTATTTGATTTCATGTTTGAATTATTATTTTTAACAGTTTGTCGATATAATTCACGAATTTTATTCGTAGTATTTGCAACAAATAAATGATATTGTCCATTACATGTTGGATTTAGAACAACTAAGCGACTTTGATCTGGATTAATAATTATATTTTTTAATGTAGCTTCACCAGTCACATTTATTACTGAAGTATTTAATCGTCTTGGTATATAAACTATTGTTTCATTAGTTGATAATAATAAAGTTTTATTAATACAATTAACAGTCATTATAAATGAGGATGTTGTTGTATTGTAAAAGTATTGTTGTAATTGTCCGATAACACCACGTGGATGTATACGAGATAATATTCGAACACGATTTGGACGTTCAGGACCATTTTGATTTGGAAATGTACCATTTGGTGAACCGGAATCATATAAGCTCCAACTTGTTTCACAACCTTCCTGAAAACAATTGTTTTTCCATGGCCATATGAGTCCAGATATCATTGCTTTATCTTGAGATTCTATAGTTGGAACTAATAATGTTTCATCTACATCTGTACCACAACCATATTCTGTAACTAGAACGGCACTTTGTAAACCAACAGACTCATTCAATGCTGATTCATATGCAAAACTAGAACAGTAATGAAACTCGCTTTATTTCATGGTTCTATATATTATTGAATAGATTTTGGATAACTATTCTTGAGTTAGTACACACAAGTTGAATCTTTAACAGAATGAAGTAGAGGGCACTCTAAATTTTGATGAATGCACTGTGACTTCACAATGATATACAGATTATTTTGCGTCTATATATGGTATTTCTGCTCATTAACTAATACAGAGAATGAATACGTCCATACTATCGAAGAAAACTCCGAAGTCGAATTTAGATTCGGATATCTTTAAGAAAAACCAACATTCTTGACAAGAGAATATCTTTAAAAAAGTTTTACTCTATTTAATTTGTATTATAACATAAACATACTCGAATGATGGTGGATATTCTGATTGATTTAAATGTAATATACTATCAATTGTAAATACGTGTGTGTAAACATGAGGAGAATAGACAATATTTGCATATGATGTAAATGGTACTGAATGTTGAGGACTAAAATCAAGTAAATTTCGAAATGCAGTTGGTTCAACAAAAAATAAATGACGTTTATCATTGATTCCTAAATTTGGATAAGAACAATTTATTCCTGTTGGAGCATATTTTGGACAATCAGGTAAATCATCACGAACACCAGTTATAGCTTGTATAACACGCTTATAAAATGGATATAAATAATTACTAGCAAATTCATACTGATCACCATGTGTACCAGGTTGTGGTTCATTTATGATCTATTTAATAAATAATCAAAAGATCTTTCAATTAGTATTTTAAAAGAAAAATGTAATAATTCAAACGGCTAATAGAAGTGATATGTTTTAATTACTGACAAAGCAAAGGATAAATACTATTCGCAAGATAAGCTTAGTACTAATGAATACATGAGTTAGAGTAATACGGTTGAACTAATGTCCTAATTATAAAGTATATGAATTTTGCATTAATACAAAAGGAGAGTTTAATTATTCAAGTATTAAATATACAAATGATCAAATTGGAAGAGTTTTTGGTACCATCATTATTAAATTAAGTCTTATTTTTCACAAAAGTATGATACACGAATAATAATTAAAGGTAATTCGAACACTTATTTTCTGCATTTACTCCACGTATTCTTCTTACGTAGCCCATTGTACAGAGAAATAAAAGCCTCATTAAAAATACGATAATCACAATTTCGAAAGTATCAACACTCAAAATCTTTTAGATTAATTCATAGTTCTGTTATTTTTCTAGCAAAAGAAGATAACATTCAATTTAAACTTAAAGATCAGTGGAATTGTTTTATTATTTTATAGTTTTCAGTACTCATTAGTTAAGGATTTACAATGACGATTATGGTATCTGTGACAGTATTTATTCCAACTTAAAATGAGTATTCTTTAATTTTCAACGGAATAAGAACAAATAATTACCTCATATCCTAAAACTGCACTGTTATTTACAAACTTTTTTGCTAAAAAAGCAATAGCTCCAATATAATGATCTTGTAAGCCTGGTCCAGGTGCATTTCCTTGTGTAGAATTAGATGGTATAGAATTATTATAAAAATTATCAAATGCTTTCATCATTGCTAAATTTAAATTTCCAATACCAAACAAGGCTAATGCTGGCCAACCATCAGTCATAACTGCCCATTCAGGAGCACCATCTTGTCCATCTGATGCTGTTAAATAAGGTGGAATTTCATGTTCTTTATCGCCAATTATATAACGAGAATATAAGTCTTCATGCATATCAAGAATAACATAAACTTGTTGTTCTGATGCCCATTCAACAATCTAAATATGAGCATTAAACATTTTAAATAAATCATCTTAGTTTTAGTGTCACAATAATAGTACCTGTTCGACACGCTGTAAATACATTTCACTATAATTTCCTGGTGTTGGTTCTAATGCACTCCAACTTAAACATAATCGAATAACGTTAAAACTATAAAACAGAAAAAGAAAATAATGTTTTGATTCAATAGAATATTCTTAAGAATAAATAAAACAAACCCCCATCTTCTTATTTGAGCAAAATCATTATGACTATTCCATTCATCACTCATATTATACATTCCTTTGCCATAATCTATTCCACATGTCGGAGGTTCTTGATAAATATAATTATTCGATGGACATTGACCATTATATAATAAAGGATCAATTGGTCTATCTTGATCAGCAGGAATATTTCTTTGTTCTGTTTCAACATTAACACCACGTAATATTACATGACGGTCATATTCATCAGCAATGTAACCATAATGACCTTTGCAGAACAGAAATAAAATGAAACATATATAAATGATTTAGATGCTTTAAGGTTTTATAAAAATAAATGCTTAATACTCCTTCCTATGAACATAATAGACAAATATTTCCAAAAAAGAACGAGTCAGTTACTGATTTATGTATCCTCACTTGATCTTGATATGATTTTGTATTTTTCTATTTTCTATCAATATATCAGACATCGAAATATTATTTGTGCTAGTTTTAAACCCATCTTATCAATCACTATGTTAGCATGCCATTGTAATTTTATTCCAGCATTTTTGTGTAAATTTCTATTGAGGTGAGAAAGTCATTGAATAATTGCTGAATTAAATTAAGGTTTCTTTTTCGGACTAAGTTTTTTATTGTATGCACGATTTTCCATGTCAAAAGCAAATCTATATCTATTTTGTGATGCAGATCTGAAGCCTTGAGTAGTTGTAAAGAAATGCTTTTTTGAAAGACTCAGAATGTTTTGGATTCCCAATTTCAAAAGGAAAAATGCTTTCTACACAGATAGCTCTATTGAAATTAGTGAAAAAACTAAAATAATAGTGGAATAATCACTCAATTGCTAAAAACCAAGAACTATATTGAAACTAACACCTGTATTACCTGCTGCCAAGTTTGGTTGAACAACATGAAGCCATGGCATCGAAGAACCATATGTTATCGTAAACATACGGAAAGAAAGAATGAAAAATGTAAGTTCTAATAATAGCAATATCAACATATTTGTTTCAGTTTTAACACCTATAAAAACGTAAACAAAATAAATCACTTTACTAAACATCGATTGGTAATATGTGATACGAATTTATCAAAAAGAGACGATAAGTTAAAGACTTGGACATTTTTACATACGTTAAATTTTTTTCTCTAATCGTTTAAGTTCAAATTCATGTATGTGAATGATATATTACTTTTATACGATAAAAATAAAAAACAATTCAGATTCTGGTAATCTTTGACTAAGTTATTGAAACGTCATATCGATCCTTTTTTAATAGTACTAATAACCTTTAAAATGTGTATTTCTATTTCGTTGCTATATAACTATGCAGGAACTACGAATAGATGATTAGTATCTATATAAAACTATGCATCAAAACGTGTCGTTTGCTGAGAATAAGTTGTACTCATGATCTTCATACGACTTCATTATAAATTCAGTGTCGATTGAAAGTATTTTGAATACGATACGAACCTTTATATAAAGCAATATGATGATCATCAGTCTCCATTTTTTTATTTTAATTTTATAAGTTGTAAAGAAAAATTGTATAATTCATAAGGGTTTTTTTTTTGATGAACCAATACGTCATTTCTACGACAAACTATGAACTACGTTGGATTTTATCTCTATATTTGAAAAATGTATAAAAAAAATTGAAGAACGGATATTATATTATATAGAAAGAGTACAACAATAGATTGATAGCTTAGATAAATAGAAAAATAAAAATGGAACTGAAATTTATGAAATATCTTTTATATACGAATTTGTTTTATACTCTGTATTTTAGAAACTCTAACCAAACTACAGATAATCGATGAAAAAAATCAGAAGGTAATTGTCAGGTTGAGTATTATTATATGTTCGTAGTTCCAATAGTTTGACGTTCTTAAATACATGGATCTACAGTTAAATAAGTTAACCATTGTGATTTCTTTAATTATAGTATACAAATATATGAAAACTTGATGATTTGAGAGAGATGAATCTGTATCAATAAACGCTTAGTTCTCCACTTAATGTATAAAGTATTTAAAACTGAAAAACAACTGATATATTTTGTAATTTTTAGATTTCAATGATATATGAGTTTTATTCAAAAAACTACTTGTCTTTGGGATTAATTCTCAAGACAAGAACTGTCGTAGCTATTAGTCATGGCATATCTCAACTTATTCTCTTATACCTCCTCTCTTCTATGACACTTTCATTTTACGTCATTTTTTCTATTAAGTATATAATACATACCTGATATGAAAGATATTTTATGCATGCCTATGATGATGAGAAAGTCGAAAGGAAGCTGTATACAATAGAAGTAACATAGGGAAAATACTTTTATGGTAGTTTTATATTTTACTTAGAAGAAGAAAAATATTAATCCAAAATATGAACTATAATGTGATAGGATCAGTTACATTGAACATTCGCTAGACGGAATATACATTTTAGAAAAATACGAACTTACTGTTTATCCAATAGAATAGTTCTTTTTCAAGAACTTTGTAATGTTTAAAAAATTTTGATAAATATTTGTATAAAATGAAAGAAAGATGAAGAATTACTTTTTGTCTTAATGCACACTGAAGAAACAACAGATGCTCTATTTCGCATATTCATACCTTACTTTTATATACGAGTGCGACTTTATATTTTCATTTTCAAAGCAAATACTGTTCGTTCGACTAAAATAAAACGATTATTTCTCAAGATTACGTTAATACTATCAGTCATATTGTGTTAAAGTTTTCTGTTCTTTTATTTTAATATATGTTTTGAAGCATGTGAAAATTTCGCACTATACATCAGCTTGCCTACTTATCGATCGAATTAACATATTCTTACATATTGAATTTTATTTTACAAAAAAAATTTATGCTTTATACCACACACTTACCAGGTATAAAAAATAAAAGATTGAGCATAAGAAGGATATTTAGATGTACTGATTGATCCAAGAGCATACAAATACAGAATGTTTAACAGAAAGGAGGTATATGAATTCCTATGAAGCTTTTACTAAAAGTTCTGACTTAGAAAAAAACACGTACAAAAGTGTGCATTTGTAGAGTGTTCTCATTTTGAACTTCTTTACAGATATTGTTCAATATGTTCAACATCGAAATCTTTGCAAAGTTGAAGTCTCTCACGTACTGATTGACACACGTTTTGATAAAATTTCTACGATAAACTTCTCATTCGAATGATTATAGAATCTTTTGATGCCTGAAGAATTTGAGATTTCGTCGCGTATATGCAATCTCTGATCATACTCCATACAAAAAAATCAGTTGCTGTAAGGCCTGGCGATCATGCAGGCCAATCACGATGGTTGAAACAATATATTTTTGTAACATCTGGAGATAGCTGTCTACGTTAACGTTATTATGAAAGAAGAACGATCCGATGATATCTCCAACTCAAATTTCAGCCCACACAGTAATACCTGGAGTATTCATTGCTTGAGTAATAATAGTATGGGAATTTTCTATAGCGTAATAAACGGAATTATGCCTATTGGCATGACCATTGAACTTGAAAATTGTTTCATCAGTCCAAACAATTCGATCAAGCAAGGAAGAATCTTCTGCTAAAACGCTGAGAAGAATGCTGTCAAATTCACAACGTCTGTCGAGATCGTCTTCGTTCAAAACATGTAGCAATTGTGGACGATACGGCTTCAATCTCGGTTCTATCATCATTCGTTTTATCTTTGAAGCTTCCGGTTTCGTCAAGTTTGAGTGCAAGACTTACGTTTCACCACTGAAAAATCATCAATATGACCCGAATATAACGTCTTCAGTTCGCATCCTACCAACACTTTGTAGAAAAAGGGGGAAAAATGAGATGTACAGTTTTTATCTAAAGAAAATTAAAACTCACTGACACAATAGTACTATATAAATTCGAGAAAACTCGTATATCATCAGTATAGATTAAATATGATTTGAAAGAGTAAAAAGAAACAAAACTTTCAATTATGTACAGAGATTTTTATCTAACCGATTATGTGTGCATTCGAAAACGAGAAGATATTAGAAGAATACTGTATTCTATTTGTATTGTATCTGACAATAAGAACACTGTGTTTAGTTAAGCAGGCACATAAAAATAGACACGATTGGAATTCATTAAATATCATTGTTGCTTTTTATTCATTTTCAGCAATTCTTTCATAACTTTAGTCCTTGTCGGTTTTTCAAGGTATACTAATACATTAGTTGCAAAGATATCTCGACAGCATGTTTGTGAAGAATCATTTGACTCCGTGCTTTCG
>JAJEKB010004202.1:0-10028 GCA_022393335.1 Macrotrachela quadricornifera | reverse complement strand
TTTGGTATTTTCGGAAACTTCCTTTTTCGGAAATCTGCCCACTGCTGAAGATAGTCAGGAAGTTTTTGAGGTCCTTACATTCTTTCCCATCTGAACATCTGCAGAAGCCTAAATTGAACTAGGAATATGTCTAAACAAGGACTAATAATTTTTTTTTTACAATATTAGTCTCTAGCAATGTTGATGTTCATTGTTATTTCTACACACACCGACATCTATAGATAACTAGATGTATATATTTACATATTCACACATTTCTCTATAAAACGTATCTCTAACTGATTTATTTACGATTAACTGTATGATAGAATTGATACTCATTCTTCATTATACAAGTCCAATGGCTTGCGCATAGATGAACCGAAAAATCTTGGAGAAAAAAGAGCAAAGATTCGACAAGTGGAAATGACAGTATCTTCTTCATATCTGCTTCTTATATGTAAATATTAAATTCGCAGTCTGTAACTGAGCCGACAAGCTATTGTATCGAATGTTTTATAGATAGCGATATTTCGAATGAAAGCCGTATAGATAGAGATAAACTATACATTTTGTAATAAAAACTAGTACAAGGATACCCAAAATAAATCCAAAACATCTATTTTAGTTTTCATTCTGTTTTAATTGTGCGGTTTAATACTTGTGTATGAATGTAGTATTTTTATCAACACTAAGTATATTGTTTTCACTCTCATTTAGGAAGTCATTTCGTGACACCTGATACTTACGAGCCTCTTGATTGTGACGGTCGTCCTTGTGCCAAATGTGGCAAATGCCGTGATTGGCAATATACTGGTGATCCAGCGACCTGGAAATGGATCCAAAATTGCAAGAATTGGAATCAAAATGATTGGCAGCGTTGGAATAATGATGAAGTTTGGGAGCATTTCAAGCGTCGTAATGGTGCAACATGTGATCATTCTCCTGATTCTTCTCTTCCTCCTCCTCCTCTTTCTCCTCTTGATGATGATCTTTCACCTCCTCTTCCTGATCGTGATGATCTTCCTCCTCCTCTTCCTCGTCGTGATGATCTTTCTGATTCTCTTCCTCCTCGTCTTCTTCGTCGTGATCTTCGTCCTCCTCCTTTTCCGCCTCGTTCCCTTTATCATATATGCGTTTGTGAGAATCAATAATTTTTAGTGCTCTTGTTTAAAAAACACGTTTTTGCCCTCTTTGCCTTTCGGTTTATACGTGCATTAATAAAAAAAGTAGTCAAAAAAAATCTACACTTTTGCGCGCGTCTACACTCAATATAAGCACTCGCTCGCGACTGCGAGTGCGTAAGAATATTTTTAAAAATTTTGGGAAGGTTAATGCTTTGAAACAGTGCATTCTGCGTTATGAAAGTACAGAAGAAAGAAAATCGAATTAAATGCATTGGTGATTGATTGATTGATTGTTTGTTTGAAGTAGTGGATGACATATTTTATGGTTTGGTGTTGTACTTCGATGAATCATTCATATTCATTTAATAAATATCTCTTTATCAAAGGAACGATGAAAGGAAGAAATATAGTCATTCATATCATTGTAACCTAAAGAAAAATTTTTTTATTTTTAAAACAACACGAATTTTTGTTGCTGTTTCTAAAGATGCAAAATTTCTTAGGATGTCATAATATTCTAAAATTGGGTATCAAGATTTATAAGGTAGGTAATGTAAGAGTATCTTGAATAAACCAACTGATACTCATCTTTTAATTCTGAAAATTTTCGTGTGATAGAATTAATGCTTTTGTAGGACTAGTATACACTTTTCTGGGTTCGAAATGTTTTTAGTGCAAGGCAGTTTAAAGTATGTCAAATTGTCCTCTTTTCAGTAGTGTAGAACGTGTTAATTGGATTCGACTCTTCAACGTTCCGACTTTTACTGTATGATAGATTAGGGATGCTACTGTAGAAAGCCGTTTGCAGGATGCTAGAAATACTCCACATAGTGAGGACACTGCCTGCAAGATGCTGCCTCTTGTACGGTAGAAGTAAACCACAGAGTTAGGATGGTGCCTGCTCGATGTTGCAGCAGTCTGTAGGTACTGGTTCCTTGACACCCTCATGCAGTGCGGTGCCTTTAGATCAGGCATTCCTGACAACCTCAGACAGACCGACATCTGTGGTTTACGTTTTTGTGGCATCCTCATGCAACTCAATGCCTCCTGATCATGCATTCATGGTATCTCATTATGTGTATTACTTCTAGCACCCTGCAGTTAGCGTCCTCAACCTATCATGTAATAATAGTTGAGAACTCGTGTAAAATTTTAATATTCGAATCGAATTAACGAATTCTACACTGCTGTCGATTTTATAAAAACTGAGGCGTCTGGGTTTTGGTGTCATGAAACCTGTCAATAAATCCAGAAGAGAAGAAGATTCGTCGTTTTAATAGGCACTACGATCATTAGATAAAGTTGCGAAATATCGAAAGCAAAGCGTCGAAAGGATAAGATGTTAAAAATAGTAACAGTAAAAATCTAATTATCAGCTTTTATATAAACTAGATTTAAAGTTAGGGAATTTAATGTGATCGAACAAAGATAGATAACTTCTCTGATTACCTTTCCGTGAATCTCTCCCCAGAATGCAAGGTCATAGCGTCATATGGCGTTCGCGCATATCTTTGCGTTTTGGGTAACCTTCTATTAACGTCAGTTTTTGACATATGTGACTTCTCAGAAGAGATACTTTTTAATGCAATTGCACTATTTAAAATAAACCTTAACTATTTAAAAGTTTTAATATTTTTTCGTACTACGTTAGCAATTTAAACAAAACAGCTGTGTAGATCTTTGTTTTACATTCTGAGTTTTTCATCTGTGGCTGTGCTAAACTTCCTCTAACAAGATGTGAACGAGTCGGGATAAAAAGAAATAGTTTTAGATATTGAAGAAAATAATAGATTACGACTGATTGTTAGTTTTTTTTCATCATCTATCAATCTAGCAATATTGTGCCAAAATAATGTTCATCGTTAGTGAGAGAAGATTTTTTAATACTATAATCAAAATCTTCGTTTCTGTTCTGCATATCTGTTGTTAACACAAAATATCCGTACATTATATCTGACTTTTAATCATCAATTATTTAAATATTTTTAAGTCTCGTATAAACAATATTTCCACTAAAAAGTTAAATTTAAATCATAGAATAACGAATAAACAAGATTTCATATATACATTTTCCGAAAAAATATTTTTCGTTAATCTTGACGATTCTCGAGTCACTAATACATCAATCTGTAAAATAATCACATTCGCTTCGTTATTTTTTTGCTACGCTTAAAAAATCAACAGTTTGAAATAATTTCTGATAAATTTTAAATATCTATAAAGATTTTCGGCAATGTGGAAAACAGCAAATCTGCAATCTCATTATTTTAGAAGGCTCCTATTACATTCAGCGATATAAACCTCTAATTTTCCCGACAATCTTGTATATTCAACAAGTTCCAACGACTTTACAAGATACATCAGACTTTCAAAACATTCAAATTTCAAATTTTTGTTCTTTTTTACTACAGAATCTTGAATCATACGTGTAGGATTCTATAGGTACTTAGGACAAAAGAAGACATATACAACTAGGTAATGACATGTTGTTAATAACTCACAACCATTTCGCTACCTCTGCTTGATGAAGACTTAGTAATGTAGGATTAATATTTTAGGAGATTAATTATTATTCTTACTAGATACCCATGTGAAGGATTAAATAGTTGCTCAAATCATTAAATAGTTATGCCCAGTGAAAAAAGCTGCAAGCTCGACAAATTGTCATGTTTCAACAAAATAATTTTATAACTTATTTATTGCTAATATTATGTGTAAAAAGGGAATTGTATATCTTTTGAGAATGAGCATTGACATAATATTAATTAAAAATCTTATACAGTACAGCAATCAATTCTAATTAATTAATGTTTTTGAAAGACTAAGTATTTTTTAATTAATTAACTAATTAATACATGATCTTCTAATGAGGACATTCGTCTATTCTCGAGGAACTTTATTTTGAGTTGATCATTAGTATAAATCGTTTGGAAGATAAATTCTTTCATTGATAAATAAACGCAACATAAATGTATACACTTTTGTCTCTATTGTTTTACGCGAAAATTATACTGAGTATATCACCTATAGCGATAATCAGAGAAATATTAGATATAAATAAACAAAAGTTTGTAGAAATAAGTATTCAATATTAAATATGCAGTTTACTGATTATCATTATTGTTACGTTCATTTAATGCCAGATAGCTGCTATGTATTGTCATATGTTAAATAACTGTCCAATTGCTATTTTTTAAATTTTCTTTATTAGATTTCTCTTTTCAACTTTAAACTGTCTATTCGATCAGCAGACCAGATATGCCTCAGTCTTTCATATAAAAACATGCGAAAAATAATTTTAACAAGATGTCAGTCAAAGATCCTGCTAAGTTATAAATCGATATTTATAAATGATCAAAGAGACTTTAAAATTAATTTTATGTAATCTTTTTACAGATATTTGGAAAAGGATAAATTTATATGAAAGAAGACTTTAATGAAAATAGAATAAAACTGTCAATTATTTGAACAATTAGAGAAATATTCATATTTCTTTTTTAACTAGACCTTTGAAACATTTTGTGAATATTCAATTATTAATAATCAAATAATCTTATTTGCTGAACTGCTTCTTAAAAGATCAGATTGATTCAAATATTCATTAGATCTTCTTTTACTTTTTAAATATGAATTTTTTTTCATTAATACACAATGTAAGCTTTTTTTTAAATTCATGTATGGTTTTAATAAGAATGTAGTAAGAATAGAATTGACAAATCCGTATGAGTATTGCGCGTATGCAAGCGAAATTTATTATCATGAAACAAGAAAACTACGGCCTCAAACCTTTATTACGATTTCAAGAATCAACAACGAATTTATTCCAACTTTCTGTCATATGATAATTACAATGATTCGTTTTTGACGCTCGGTTATCTTACAGTGTTGTAATAAGGAGCAGTATTAAAGCAATGTTACAACTGCACAATTTCATAAAAAAGTAATATATATTAATAATTGTATATTGATATATTCCATTCTAAAACTTTTGAACATACTAGCATTTTCTTTTTGTGTACACATAAGTAAAGTATTTACCTTGTTTGATCTTCAAACAAGATTTTTCAGGAGCTTTATGAGTACAAAAAAGCAATATTAAACACACTTTGTTTCTTTTATTTAACCGATATAGGAATATATATTAAGATGTTCTATAAATCCATAAATTAATCAGATAGTTACCATATATAGATTTCAATTAATTAAATATGTATGTTTGGACTGTAAATGATTAGTTAGTCATTAAGTAATGTGGTTATTTATCACTTCTGATTCGTATTGATACTTTTGATCATTTTTTATATCGAATATTCAATGCTCGAAGATTTGACACGGATGTATTAATGAGCTCGTTGAGAAATTGTTCATGTAACAAAAATGCAATAAGTACAGATGAGGTGATTGATCAATCAATGTTTGTAATTGAGAAGAACCTGAATTTTGATTGAATGTCACACAAATATTATGAAAATGAACTGGATAAGGAACCTAATTTCTATTAAAACCTCTTTTTCAATGAGTATATTGAAGTATTTGTACTGGATTTTAAAAAGAATAATTCGAGACATTTGGATTAATAAATTTCGATATATTGTCATCTGTATGATAAAATGTATGAAAAGCATAAGGTAAAGTATAAAGAAAATTATTCTGATTTATATCCAACAAACACCAATCACATTGAACAAGACATTGGTGTTTTTCAATATTTTCTGAAGATGAAAATTCAATTGTCATTTTAAGAAGAAATATTTTCCTATTCATATTCATTGCATTGACGATTCTGATATCATACTAATTGAAGTAAATGATGAAAATGTAGGTTGTATTTTTTGATCATTAAATTCGCCAATTTTTCCTATATAAAGTCGTTAAAGATTTGGTATGTGTGTGTGCGTTTGAACAAACGATATATTTCATAGACAAATAGATGATTAATTTTGAAATTATCGACATTTTAAGAAGTGATATTGCATACGAATATTGAATATCTAAATAATAAATAGCGCTCATCCTATGAATTCGCTGATCGTTTTCTGAAAGAAAATCTAGTACGATTATTATTGAATATAATTTCAATTTTGATTATATCATATCTTATAGTCTTCTTAATTGCATGAAACTAATCGAACGCCGTTGGTTTTTAACTTGATGAATAAATGATCAATCACCATCGTATAATTCATTTTTTTGAAAAAACTAATCGAATTTACAGGGTTCAAGCTAGCTGCACTACAGAATTTTCTAGAATTCTGTCATTTTGAAAATAATCTGGGTAAAGGAACCTTAATATAATTGAGGAATCCAAAGATAGATGTTATGAAATATACTAACCGTCTTTTAACACTGTAAATTTCTCTAAAGTGGGCATCCTTAAATGGTTCGCTAGACATTTAAATGTTGTATCATTATTGGAAGCAGACTCCAAATTTTAATTCCTTATCCTTGATTAAGTCTTATCAAACTTATTACAAATAGATGGTCATATTTTCTTATCCTGAACATTAACTTGCCTGAATAAAACGAAGATATCAACATTTATGAATTTTTAAGCGGGATACTTATTGCTATATGACTGTTTCTCTTAAGAAAACGAAATTAGATATCGTTTAGTTGTTTCCGTTTGTTCAGCGAGTTCAGTAGTATGACAAAGTAGCAATCATTCTAAACCGCAATAACTTGAAAAAAAAAATTTTCCAAAATGGTAAGATTTCAGACAGCTTCTTAAAATTTTTAGGGCAGCATAACAAGCAAATCACGTCCTGTTAGCAGTCACATACTCTTTACTGAATGGGCTCTATTACGTCAAATGTCTAATAAGAAGTCATTTTGGTTCGAGAATCGAATCATTTGACACTTTCTCAAGGTACCTCAACTTTCATTTATTATACTTACGATAAACCTTTTAAGTCAACGGCCGGTTGTTCGTCAGCCACTCGCGGCTAGCTGTATCCGTATTTAACACTATTACATCGTTTGACATTACTTCAGGTTTGAAGCGAATAGATGTGTTTCGTTTGAATTCCTTTCAAAAATTTACTGAGCATTTCTTAATACCCTCATCAAGAAGAAACTAAAAAACAAGAACTATTTATAAACTGCTACAAACAGAGTACATTACACCATCGCCTAGGAAAGAACTTCGTCTACTTTAAACGTTATTTTGCATTTCATGCCTACAAACAGTGAATAAGCGGACTTCAAGTGACGACTTCGTTTTCTACATGTTTATGTATAAATCTTACCCAAAGACCTAACGTTTTGTGATCAACAAGGAAAAATTCTTATATTAAGAGCAATCCCGAGCATGGTTTCGTGACTCTCGATTTTCATTAAGTCAAGCTTAAAATAACAAAGAATTCATTAAAAACAGCTAAAAAAGGCTTTTATTGACTTCCAAATTCACATTTTTCATGCTCGATGATGATCAGACAAGTTTCATAGAAAACAATGATACATTAATTTATCATTAATTAATAACTAACAATATTGAAAACCTAATCTCAGATTTGCATTCCTCATAGCCGATTCTGTTAAACGGGTGGTGCGAGAGTCTCTGGACAAAATGTTGGTTCATCTTTTGACCAGTGACAAAGATCAACAGAAATTTCAAAATATTGGTTTAGAATCAGAATTTTCTGCTCTTCCAGAATCTATGTTCGAAATTCTTGTATGACTTACACAACATGAATTATAAGCGAATCTTTGTAAGGTTTAAGAATAAAGTTTAGACGGAAGCAATTGAACTAACAGATTCAAGTGCAGAAAATCTGATTATGCTTCGTTTGAGACTGATTGACTGCTGTTATTTTAAGAATTTTTATCGCAATTTTATTATTTTCATCGTAAAATAGTCCAATATGGTGTTCTTTAATTTCTCTAGGCTTGACTGCATCACATTTTCAATTTTTCTAAATCTGCATCTGAGCAGTACATATCCTTTAAAGTAATAATGCCTTTATTGAATGCATTCTATTACCGTTTTTTCCACTATATTAAGAGCAAAATAGTCGCCTGCACAATGAGCCAAGAAGCGAGAGTCTCGCAGCACTCCTTCAGAAATGATCGAGCTCATTTCACAATTCTATTAATTCAGGAATTTCAAAATCGTTATTGCGTCCTTTACTAAAACTCTTATTAGTGACAGAAGATTCTCAAGAAAATAATGATTATAATATCATTTTCTAGAGAAATGTTTGCTCTTTCTTTTAATGTATCTTCAATTTTTTTTTGACACTGCAATTCATCGAAACTTTATTTTCGAACCGTACAAAGGTTGCCATATAATGCCTGATCTGTGAATCCTACAGAAATTTTGAACACAAATTCTGAAAGAGCAGAAAATTCTGATTCTAACCCAATGTTTTTAAATTTATGTTGATCCTTGTCGTTGGCAGAAAAATGAACCAACATTTTGTCCAGAAATTTTGGCACCATCTGTTATACAGTGATCTACTAGCAGTAGTATCTGTTACTGCTGGTCCTAACTATAAACGATTGCAAAGTTTTTTGTTATATCCATATTCAAATAATTTACTAAAAGAAATCTAAATCTCTGCAGTCGATGAAAGCATTGAAATAAAAAATACAAAATCATAAAATGTAAAAAGATTCAAACATTACTATCATAATAAACGATTGATTATAATATATCAATTCACATATAAAATCAAGAGTGGCAGAGCCATTGAAGCCCTGAAGCTTAAGCCTCATCTGCCGTTAGGTAATTGAGGCTCAACCTCATCTAACTTTGTGTCTCATATCTCACGAAAATACACCATTTTAAACCCTCTTGTAAACTGCTACAGAGATTCCCGAAGAGAGTTCGTAATTTCTTGAATTATCGAAAGTTGTCGTATTGATCTAGTTGGAAGATAGAAGTTTATTATGTACTGCGGAGATCTTAGTGACTTAGTGACTTTTTACAAAAATTCTAGCTCAAACAATTGTTTTGAACACAAATTTCTATATAAATATCAAAAATATTTTACTTCATAAAAATTTAACAACTGGATGAGTATAATGATCGAAAATGATTTCTAGATATTGATGAAGCACGATAGTGAATAAGTGCTGAAGTATAGACCGAGAAGTCTGGACGCGCCTATTTCTTAAAAACAGTCTTTATGAGTGAGAAGAGCAGATTTTGAAATCCAAGCAGAACTAAAAAAAATTGAAAATATGTTTGTGTCGTTTGCACTCCTTGCTTCTCTCATCTATGAAGGTCGACAAATATGTCAACATGTTCTTCTCATGTCCGCACCGTCCGTATTAGAGCATAGTCTCTTACAAAAAAAAAGAAACGTTCCTACAATATTCCAATGCAAAACAAAAATAGCTTGATCGAGTGTTACATTTTTAATTCTGCATGAATTGCACTGAAAGCTTTTGGTAATATCTTCTTATAGAAATATTCCTTGGAAATGCGCCGCCCTTGATGGCAGAAGTCCTAACACTAAATAACTTTTATAAGCTTGCTGGGAATTATTTGTTTACCGAAAACTCTCTTAAAAACACTACTTTTTCGAAGAATTACATGAGACTCAAAGATTTCTGCGAACGTACGTTCGCGCACACGGGTATATTCTGTAACCCAGCTTATGAGCTTCACGTAAATTTAAGACGCTCCGTCACCTATGTATAAAATGATTTATTGATAATTAATATCTTTGTTGTATAAAGAAACACATGAACAAATAACAAGCAAAATTACATTCACGAATATTTTCTTTCATTTTTACAATTTTTTTTAAGAAAAAGAACTAAACTTATACAAGATGTCTGCAAAAATAACAGTAAACTTACAAACAAAAGTTCTTTTATTCTAATCTGAATATGATGAAAAATAATGAATATCTTTCTAATATCAACGATTATAATTACATTTAACGTAATCAAAAAAAAATATCAACACAAAAAAAA
>JAJEKB010004177.1:0-13586 GCA_022393335.1 Macrotrachela quadricornifera | reverse complement strand
TTTATGTTCTTTATCATTAAAATAAATTGTTAACTGAATAACAAATTTAGAAATATCTATGTGAAAATGATATTTCATCAATTGCAATTTTACTTAAATACTCATACCAATGAATAAATCTGATATTAATTTGACCATAATCTGACATTAATTGATCGATAAATTGATCATAAAATGAATGTTTACCTTTAAAATGATATGTTGTTGATAATCACTACTATTATCATCAATTTCCATTCATTCATAACTACCAGCATTGTTTCTATTGATATATTTCATAATAGATTGAATCTAAGCCATAGGTTTTATAGCTATGATCTCGACTTCTCGCATTCATGATATAATTCAAGAAAGTAATTTGAAAAATCTGCACAAACGTTGCAAAATTAAGAGGAGAATAATAATAACAAAAAGGATCGAAAAATACTTGTAAAATATATTTTATTATTTGAAGTATTTGATTATATGATTTCACCTTTCTGGTGTATAATAAATTATTCGATTAATAGTTACTTCATTCAATGTAGAATCTTTGGAATGATATCATCGGTATCATCTGTAATTTCGAATATCTTTCATAAGTGATGTCGATCATTATGTTTTCTTATCTGATCAAATTATTTTTTTATTTTTATTTATGATAAGTGTATTAATAATCATTAGTTTTCTAGAGAATTTATGAAATATGTAGAAAATTTCAAAAAGAAAAATTTAATATAAAAACGATTTTATTTTAATAAAAATATTTTCGAAAATTTATCGAAAGACAACCAATAGTTATCAATATGTATTCATTTAAAAACAATAGTTGATGAGCACTACTTGGAGTAGTTTGAGCATCAGTTGATGTTTTACTAGTAGTTGTCGAACTACTAGTTACTGTTGTTGTAAATGTTGTTGAACTACTAGGTATTGTTGTAGTTCTAGTCGTCGTTGTTGTTGTTGTTGTTGTGGTCGTTGTTGGTGTGAAAGTGGCACATTGATCAATTTGAATATCATCAAAAGCGACTGATACTGGTACTGATTGTGTTTGATTTATATAAAATGCAAATGTTTTGTCATAAAAATAGCTATAAACAGGTGCAACAGCAGTCTGCCATCCTTGACTATCATCTAATGATTTAGACCATAGGATTTGTGAAATAGAATCAGAAGAATAAAGAATGATAGTTGTTCCATTCTTGCTACCGGGAGCTGATTTCACATAGTAAGAAAATTTAACACATAAATTAAAATTTTCAACAACAGCTATTGATGTAGATATCATTCCATTATCTGCTGAAGTAAGTGGCATCTGTCGATTCCAATATAGAAAACCACCAGATGTTGAATTAGTTGTATGATCACGTGTTGGACCAAGATCTTTATAAGGTATTGTGTTACCAGTTGATAGAGTAAAATTAAATACATTCTTAAATGATTTTCCACCGTTCATCATATCACACATGCTTGAATGATCAAAATCACATGAGAAAGAAAGAAGAGTTGGTTTAGATTGAGAAGGAGGATAGACACATGAGACAATAGCAATATTATCGACAGCAAATGTGCTTGAATAATAATCTCCATTTAACACACGAAATAGAAGTGAATAATTACCAATTGGTAGACTGACAACACCCCAAGTCCTAGTAGAAAAAAAAATTCTATCGATCAATAAATACTTTTTTTTTGTTAGATCATTATCTGATGCGCATATCAGAACTGCTTCAATCTAGATTTATCAATTACACTTACCATTGATTGAACGTATAACTACAATTAAAGGAAATATACTTTAACGATATGATTTCATAACAATAATATTTACTCGTATTGATGGATATCTCCTGTTGGCCATATTTTTTCAACTGTTTGAGATTCGTTGGATGCCCATGAATAGATTGATAAATATGATTGATGTTTATTCGGTCCTTGAGTACCGTAATATCGAAAATTCAAACAATAGTATTCATCTGATGTTATTTGAATTTCTCTTTGTGCATGTAAATAACCAAGACCTCTTGTAGCATTAGATAATAATGCATAATGACCTGATGCATTTCCAAAAGTAAAATCAACATTTGGTGCTGCATTATCCATCTTAACAGCATCACTAGCATTGAGGATTGACCATTGAAATACATATTCAGGTAAGGTAATAAAATCATTTGTACATGATGACTCAAAATCACAAGAATATAAAACTTTCGGTGGTATTGGATGTGGTCCATCGCAATAATCAACTGAAAAATCATCAAATGTTAACGGTTGAGTTGAAACATTCAATCGAATAAATATTTTTAATTCTTCACTTGGTAAAGTAACATTAATTAATGTCCAATCATTAGTTGATGCATTTTGTCCTGCCGTAGAAAAAAATACACGTGTTAACTGTCCATCATCACCTTGTCCAACTTGAATATTAAATGGTAAATTAGCACGAAATGTATAGTACCACGTATAAAAACATAAAACACGATCAGTTGACAATGGTAATGGGTTTGTTGTTTGTATTTCTGCCCATCGAGATTGTGGACTAAATTGTGGATTGTAATAACGATAATGACCAGCACTTGTATTTAACGTATGATCATGATTGATACCTTGAGAATGATTACCATCTGTTAAACCCCAATTGGAATCAAAAGTAAAATCAATACAATCTGTTTCAAAGTCACAATGAAGTATAACTGCATTGTTGAGAAATATATGGCATACAAAAATAATTAAAATAAATAACATTTTAACGAATATCTACTTATTGCAGTTAGTATGGACTTATATATAGATGATGTTAGTTAAGATGTTGCATATATGTTATGCAAGAACGTATCTTGATACACAGGATACTATCTCTATATAAAAAAAAGCCAAAAGCAACATTTTCTTTCGTTTCATGCTCTTCTTTTCATCAAATCTTTATCACTAATATGAGTCATATTTCACAATGAAAATAATAAGAGAAAGATAAGGATATTAGAAATTTAAAATGTAACTTAAAGTTCACTTCAAAATTCAAATATGTATGACAATTTATCGTGTCTCTAATAGAAACTATCACGATTGAACTAGATTTCAATAAGTACATTATCTATCTCAAGGAGACGACGTTCATTAGGGAAATTAACAAGAAAAAGGTCTACCAAATAATTGACGTAGCTTGGTGTCACTAGAATAACAATACCTTGTTTTGGATTAGGTGGAGTACGAGTTTGTTTGAGAAAAATGTTGTAAACAGGCAACAAATGAATCTATCTTTTATAGGATTATATTCTTAATGTAATCACCACTCATCCACCGACAACATCAACTTACTATATGAGATAAGATTTGAATATTTGTTTTGATAATAGAGCATTTCATTGTTGGCAATAATGCACATGGTCGCTGAACGATAATCATATCAATAGAAAACAACGATCATAAGATCAAGAAAATAGATAGGTACATATTAAAGCAATAAAATATCTAACTAACAACAATCTCTAATACAATAACAATTTATAAAATATGATGTAATCATCTTTTAAACACCAAAAATTCGATAAACTGTAGGTATTCCCTCGACTGAAGTGAGGGTCATATAAAACACCGAAACGGGAGATTACAAAAAAGATTTGACAAGCTGGAAAATGACCCAATTAAGATTTTTCAATGGCACGCTTTGGACCAAGCAGATTTTTTGGCTCCAAGTTTCATAGAATCAGATGTTTTCGAGCTCACTCTCTTCAACAATTAGAGTTTTTCAGGGCAGAAGTCAATCCCATTAAGGATTTCCAATGTTGTGCTTTCAATTAATAAAAGTGTTGCAGCTGAAATAGACTTAGAACACCTGAGTTTTTGTCAAGCTGAAAATGCAATTAATTAGAGGTTTGCGACCTTATACTCTCTTCCAATCATAATTCTACTAAAATTATTATTTATTTAATTGATATTAAAATTAATTTTTTAGTCAAATCAAATAAAAAAACATTGAAATCTTTGATTACAATAATTTTATGGAAAATTTATTTTGTAGAATTTATTCAGAACAATTGAATATAAAATCTTTCATCTTCTTTAAATAAATTTATATAGATATCAACAATGTATTTTTATTATTTAAATCAAAAAATATAAATTTCACTAAATAATATATATTTTTATCGAAAAGATATTCAATACAAATGTGAATTTATATCCCAAAAATCTATAATATATATATAAAAATTAGTAAGTTGAATATTAATGATTATTGGTTTCTTTCATCATAATATGTTTGATTTTTTCCTTTCACTATGTGTTCTTCTCCTCTATCCATTGTGACTCATGGAGTTTCTTCTCTTTTTTTTGCCTTGTCAAGATGATGAATGTGTTCATCTATATTTAAATGAAAATTTAATTAATGATCATAATTGTACAAGTCGTTTTTCTTCTATTTCTTTTATATTAATAATATTATCACTTTATCATGATCAAATAACAGAATTTGGTTTACAACTTGAAATACGTCGTAATCCAATTCTTGGAGAACTATATTGAAATATAGATAATAATGTTTGCTAGGAAAAAATAATTCAAGTTTCAAAACAAAATAATATTTGTGAATTTATTTAAGGCTACCCCGCTCAGAAAAGTCAATTTTGGCCAAATTTATCGATTTCTTGATTCATAACAGGGTAGATAGATAAAAGTGTTTACTTTCGGATGTACTATAGTTTATTCATTTTATACAAAGTTTGAAAAAAATTGTACGGGTTCTTTAAAACATTCTACTCACAATGGAGATGTATGAACTTTCAGTCAGAAAAATAGTATATATTTGAGTCAGATGAAAGTTCTCATCGCCAAACTAACAGGGTTAAAATATTAACGTCCCTTGACTTACCTAGAGGGAGATATTTAAATTTTAAATTTACGTATAAAAATGAATCAAGTAACGTTTTCTCCATTATTATAAGAACAAAGCATCCTTGATAATCCTAAGATTGGCCCGAACAATACCATGTTTTGTTTTTATAATAGTAGAGTTAAGTTTGCTAGTGGCTGATAGAAAATGTTGTTTCTATGAGCTAGTGGAAAAATTCACTCTACTATTACAAAGAAAAGATATAACAATGGGGTTACAATTTTCGATGCTAAAATGTATATAGATACTCCATTATTCGCACACCTTCCCAGCAATAAGGAGGTAAAATTATATATATTTTTTAGGATCAAAAATTTCGCCCCCATACTATATATGGAACTCCTATTTGTAATCCAAAAGATCATTAGAATAGATTTTCATTATATATTATAATTAAAGCCGTCTGATGAGTCCGTCGTGAAAGGACGTAATCACGATAAGGGTGTCCTTCTCTATTCACTCTCACCCGCTCCGTATGAACAATTTACTGCTGTAGGATTTATTGTTGTAAAAAATTTGATAGGGTGCTCTTTGTTTAAATAAAAAAAAAATTATTGATCGAGCTAATGAATTGTCTCTCTAGATGAAACAATATTTTTTTTTATTATAAAAATCGTATTTTATACTATTTATATAAAGACTTCAAAGCTTTATAGGAAAAAAATATCAGAGTAAACTAAACCTTTCGGTTTTGGTTGGAGATAACGCTAAAAAAATTGATTAATCGTAAATTTGATCTTAATATATTTTTTATACTCATCTTTCTTTCTTCATCTCGTGGGATAATCTCACATATATATTCTATATATGGTTCATATGACAAGACCAGATCATATAAATATAATACACACTATTAGTATATTTTTATTATAGAGACAAAAAAAAATCATATTTATTTAAATCTGATCAATCAGTTAATATTTATAAGTCATTACGTTACACGAAGAAACGATTGGGAAAATTTATTTGATTAAAAATTGTTTTTAAATATTTTAATCATTAAATGTTCCCATGTCCCTTATTCGAAAAATTCAAAGTATTTAATTGATTTCAAAATAATCTAAATTTTCTTTCCCATCAAATATTATTTTTCATTCAAGGTCGCAATATCCCTATTTTAGAAAAAAAAAATCGTTCATTACACTTATTCAAATAAGTAAAATTATTATTTTTAACTTTGTTAATCATTCTATGTCTCCCTGTTCACTAAATCATAATGACAGATATATATTGTACCGACACTTAAAAAACTAAGATTTTTTTAAAAAATATCATTTAAATTAAAAAAAATTCTAAAATAATCAAACCTATCTTCACTGCTCTATATAACTTACATAGATGATAGAATACGAATTCAATCGTCTTATAAAACTAGACTATTATTTCTGAATATATTTTAAAACGACAGTATATCCTATGCCAATAAATCATGTGATTCGTCACCCCTCACCATCAAAGGGGCTACACCGACAAGCTTTTTTTTATAATGGCTTACTTTCGTAAAGGTTATTTTAAGGGTTAGTTAAAAAATATGACTTAATATTAAATTGAAGTTAATAGCCCACCCCTTGCTACAACAACATGATTTTTTTGTATTCTTTTCAATTGAATTCGTTCTTGTTGGCTGTTAATTTTTCAAGTTTCATATGAATGAAATTCTATCGAATATTAAGGTATCTTTATATTATCTTTTGTAGCTTTACATTTTAAACCTGCTTTAATGATAAACTCTTAACGAAGATACAAAACGCATCGTAAGATGCTTTAAATATATTCCCTTTGAAACTCATCCAAGCACCATCAAGACAATTGTGATGTTGCCGACTGTTTTTGTGACAATAACAACAGTGAAGAAAAAGGGTGGCAGAACAATAACAAGCATATTTTTGTAAAAAGGATACTTGACTAGTTTTTTCACAGTTTCTTCTTATTTACATATATTTCCATTTGAATGTTTTTCGTCGAGTGTCTCTCAAATCTAAACCTTTTTAAAAAAAAGCAAACATTTTGTATATATACATGAATTCTTCAGTTGACACTCGTTAACAACATTTCATTTTGTAAACTTTCATTGTAAAGAATACATCAATACTGCTGAGTGAATACCAACATAAAGGTAATGAAATTTTGGTCTTCTTTTTTACAAATTATATCTAGATTGGTAGTAACAATCAAGAGATTGAACTGAAACTGAAGGAATACGTTCCCTAATAGTTGATCATCACTGACAAGAGAACATTCCCAACTATTAGATCGCTTTTCGGTTGGTTCTATTGCCATTCGACCAATCTTAGTGAGTAGTAAAAAAGTCTATTTTGGTTTGCTTTTCCAGTCTTCTATTATCGACTTAAGGGAAGTTTTACTGAATTTTTGGCCTATAGATATGAGAATCCATGAGAAGCGAAATGATCGTATTTTGAGCTGAAATTTTGTCCATAGATGGCGCTCATAGTAGTCATTAGAAAATTCATAAAGTTTGAACCCAGATAAATTACCCTTGTCGAGGTATTGACTTGCATTGAAAATATCCCTGTTTTGAAACACAGCCCAAAAGAGAGGTTTTTTAAAGTGCGATTATTTCAAGAAGAGTATGTTTGTTTCGACTCAAACTTTGGCAATTTTCTAATGACTATGAGTACTGTCTGTGGACAAAATTTTTGTTCAAAATTCGGTCATTTAGGTTCTCATGGTTTCTCATACCTATAGGTCCTATATTCAATAAAACCCCTATCAGCCGATAATAGAAGATAGGAAAAGTAGATCAAAATAGACTTTTTTGCTACTGACCAAGACTGATCGAATGGCAATAAAACCAACCGAAAAATGTTTTAACAGTTAGGAATGTTCCCTCGTAAGTATAGCGTTTGAAATCCTGTTAATAGCTTGTAGTAGGTATTTCAACAAGCTATAGATCTGAAGTTTGAAGGATCAGATCTAGATCCAGATTTGTGTAATAATATAATTTTACCATCCACAGCCCACCTTTGCAGTACAGGAGCACCGAATGTCAGGTGGTAATGTACAAATTTATACAGCAAGGTATTCGCCGCCCTAAAAGTTTTCTAGCAGAAGCCTTGCAGCCCATCTGGACCGACAGTTTTCCACAATTTAATTGGACACTTTGTCTCAGAATATTATTGAGGCCGGCAGCATTTCAAACGAAGATTCGCTGTTCATTCGTCTTCCTCAGTCCCATCCACGATAGTACTACTCCCGCATTATCTTTTCTTCTTTCGAGATATACCATAACTTTCCCGATGATTTTTCGCAACTTGTCGACTTCTCAATAAGATGGCCTGAACCATAGTTCAGTTCGGTGCTGTCTCTCTTAAGATGGTTAATTGCTGACTTCGTCAACAATCACGACCCCTGCATAAATGCCGACAGTAGGTGGTGTCTGTACGACTAGCTTGTCCTCTTCGGTCGCTGTCGGACCGAGGCAGAAGCTTCATGTACGTTTACGAGTGCACCACATGAAGGTTTCGACATTGTACTCTGATGAAATAGCATGATAGTATATGACCTTAAGGGCCAATGTAACTGTTTCAACTCAATTGATCAAAGTCAAAATGGTTAAAATAGTAAGAATTGCAATTAAGTCTACTAGATGAACAGTTTACCGAATGTTCAGTCGTTTCTCTAATTGGGAATAGTAATCTGTGACGGGAAGAGGAAAAGTTTCGATTTTCTTGTTATATATACATCAACATACGTCTTCAATCATGCTTCACAAAAGACATTTATTTCGTTCTAGCAATGGCTCCTAATCTCGGCTTGCTTAGCATTCTTGGAGTCATATTCATGTAAGTAAAATATGATTGTCATTGTCCAAGTTCTACTTTTACATTTTTATATTTAGATTCTGCCTAGCACCGATTCAAGGTATGTAAAAATATGTTTCACTGTTTGCTTTAGCCTAGCATCATAGAAAATATGCTAATATCCTCATGGCTCAGGTTCATACCTATTGAAAAAGCTTTGTACACTTCTGTTTGATGGGCTATACAACGTAAGCCATGACCGACTCTCACAAAAAATGTTCAATGAAGATTCACAAACATTTGTTAAATTTTAGACTTGTTGCAGTAGCAATAGTTTTATGTGTTTTGACGCCAGCTGTTCTGAAAAATGTCGAACTTCTCGATATTTTTAGAGAGCGCCCACGAGACTATCGAGAAACTGAAGCACTGAAGTAATTTCAGTTTTCTGGTTTAGTATGCCCAACTAACGAGGAAATCTCCTCAGGTGTAACTCTGACGCATCAATGAGTTCTTGTTCACAAGTATAATATAGTACTTTAATGAAAACCTTAAAAAGATTTGGGTTTTGGGCCCTTTCTTCAAAAGTCATGAATATTTCAATTTCGCTTGTATATAGCTCATAATATACAACATCAAAAAATTAACAACCTTAAGAGAATAGAATAGAAAAGTGAATCTTCTAGTTACTCATATTATCGAGCTATAGAATTTCTGATTTGAGAAAAGAAAATCAGATGTTTATATAGGATGATGATACATGATACGTTTTATGGATTCAATATATAGAGAAAATTATGTTTGCCGGATAGTTAGACTTTTAATCTGAGAACTTGCATTAGAGTAGTGAATATTATTCCTATGCTATGCAAAAATCTTTCATTCAACATATTTCTTTTTTTATACTACTAATTTAAGTTTTTCTTATTATATTATACAAGAAAAGCACGCAAAATGTTCTGCTGAATGTACTAATATGATACTACTAGTTTAGACATATGTAATCAATATTAATGGGAAAAAAATTTTCTTTTTAATAGGACAGTGCACTATTGATTTTCTTTAGGCAAACCAAATTCTATAGATCGATAATATGAAGAACAATTCAAATCTTCATAGAAAAATCCTCGCATTTTTGATTGAGTTGGTGAAAAGTTAGACTGACACAACTGTTAAATAAATCCATTGACACATTAGAAGACCTCCTGTGAAAGTTGATTTTTGAAATCATTTTGTTGAAGTTATCGAGGGTTTTCGAGTCTTATGCATATATCGATATCTTATTTCAGTATAGACAATATTTTGCTGTTACTGTCGTAGCAATGTATCAATTCGAAATTGGATATCTCATGAGAGAATCATAATAAGAAAGAATAGTTAAGTAGAAGATACGTTTCTCTGCGAAAAAAAAGTGTCTTGTGGTCACTTTGATGCTCCTTTACATTATGTTCTGAAGAGAATTTCTCGGTTCTGCACAAAAAAGAATTGTTGGTTGATGTAGTCTGCATTTTGGAATCCAAAGTGGTCGGAAGACATGTAGGCTTTCGATAAAAGATCTCGGAAACTAAAGGTATTCTTGAATATCTCCTCGGATACGCAACGATATTTTAGAATGTATAACCACAAAAAAATCCAGTTCAATGAATGAATTCATTCTTGAGATTAAGTTTAGAAAAATTACTTTTATAAGTTCTCAGTTTTAGAGTTTTCATTGAAAGATTTCCTCGAAATCCGAAGGTTAAATATTTTTTACATAGCTTCTGCCAAAGTTCACAATATGACTCTATTGATATAAAGATAGTGACTTTTCTCTTTTTTTTATTTGTGCAGCTCAAAATGGAACTGTCTGCGCAACAGCTACTTGGAACAATACCATCAGAAATGTCGTAGGGATTGCTGGTTCAGCGAGTACCGCTGCTAATTATCTTTATTATCCTTATGATGTTTTTGTCGACCAAAGTCAAGCACTTTTTGTTGCCGACTGTACGTCCAATACCGTTAAGAAATTCCTGAACGGTTCAACGACTTCCACAGCTGTTAGTGGTCTAAGTCTGTCGTGTCCAACTGGTGTATTCGTTACCCCTAATGGAACTTTGTACGTCATTGATTATAACAACTATCGAATTCAGCGCTGGAGTGCTGGTACAGTCACCATAGTGGCTGGTGCACATGGCAATGGTGCAGCGTTGACTCAGATGTCAGGTAGTTTTGGATTATCTGTTGATTCCGCCTTCAACATATATATTTCCGAGTACCAAAATTGTCGCGTTACTCGGTGGGCAAATGGTAACACAACTGCTGGGGGACTAGTACGTTTTAATTGATGAAAAAATGCACATATTATTAGTATTTTTCTTTTCTTATTCTGTCTATTTATGCTAGGTCGCTGGTGGTAATGGTTGTGGTAGTGCTCTAAATCAGCTATACTATCCACGAGGCATCTATTTGAATAGTAATAGAACTTTGTTTATCGCGGATTTCTCTAACCACAGAATTCAGAAATGGGTGTCTGGTAAGAAAAATATTTTTTTCATTTTAATGATTCTTTACAATATTCTTAGGATCCACTACTGGTGTGACTGTTGCTGGAGAATCTGGCGTTGCCGGCTCATTATCATATCAATTGAATTCTCCAACATCGATTACCTTCGATCAATACGACAATATGTATGTACTAGACAGCAGCAATAACAGAATTCAAAAATGGGCTTCCGGAGCAACCTACGGAATCACTGTAGTTTCGGCTACTATGAACACTCCATATGGACTGAAGTTCGATTTTACTGGGAATCTGTACGTCGCCGAATATTCCTATCATCGAATTGCCTCTTTTAAAATGAATTGCCGTAAGTTTCAAATACTGCTGTATTATTTTGATTCGATTGACAAAACGACGTAGTACAATACGTTTCATTTTATTTTTGTTCATTAATTTATTTCTCATTCATTTTCAGCAACGATGACGACAACAACAACAACAATTGCACCATCGAGTACGATCTAAATTGATATCCGACAATGATTTTTGACTGCTTATTCAATTTTAGCTCAGCTAACAAATCGTGTGTGTGCCACCACCTACTGGAATGCTACCTTTTTAACAGTGGCCGGAACAACAGGTAGTAGCGGCACTTCAGCGACATTATTATCATCTCCCTATAACATTTTTCTCGATGGACTCAATCGTACATATGTGGTTGATACTGGAAACAACCGAATTCAACGATTTCCTTCAGGTACGTCATGAAAACTAGCAAAGGAACTCTGACATGAATATTTTGTTTCAGGTTCGACTACAGGTACTACTGTTGCCGGATGGTATACTGCTGCTGGCAGTTCAATTGGTCAATTTAACACACCCTCAGCAGTTTATGTCGATGTGAATGGATCAATCTACGTCGTTGATAGTGGCAACTATCGAGTTCAAAAATGGTTTTATAACGAACCATTCGGACGTACGATTATTGGAGGTCAAGGAAGTGGAACTACACTCAATCAGATCTCAACAACGTATGCATTCTACGTTGACTCTCAGACGAATATATACGTGTCAGATTATGGAAATAATCGCGTAACCTTTTGGGTAGCAGGCAATACGACAACTGGTAGACTAGTAAGTAACTCTAACTGACGAAACAAATTGTCTATTTGAAATATTTATTTAAGGTCGCTGGTGGTAATGGTGCTGGTAATACAGCAAACCAAACCAATGGTCCTTGGGGTGTTTATGTTGACGTCAATGGCACGCTGTTCGTTGTCGAATATGCTGCACATCGAGTTTCAAAATGGCTTAAAAGTAAGACATATACTTGTTGTAATGAGATATTTAAAATTTTTCTAGATGCTACCACTGGTATCACCGTTGCTGGTCAATCAGGAGTCTCTGGACCATGGGCATATCTATTTTCAAATCCGACAGCACTGGCTGTCGATCAATATGGTTACTTGTATGTGTTAGATCGCGGAAACAAGCGTATTCAACGCTGGTGGCCTGGTGCAAGTTATGGAATCACTGTAGCATCTTCAACAACTCTGAATACTCCCACTGGTTTAAGCATTGGTATAACAGGTAATCTTGTCGTGGCCGATACCTCTAATCATCGTGTAATATCATTTCCAGCGGTTTGTCGTAAGTGTTTTCAATTTTTTTTTCTTGATATTTTTGTTTAGAAATCCTCGTAGCTAGGTCATATAGTTAAAAAATGTGATAATATAACTTATGACTGATGAGCTTATGTTATTCATACATACTTGAGATTCTTATCGTTCAATTCTTTTCATATTTTCTTAAGGGTATTTCGAATTTCTTCATCTCATACAGAATCAGTAAACTAGTTGAGCAATCTGAGAGTGATTATATATGATGTGTGTGTGCTAACTTTCATAATAGTTTATGAAAGAAAAAACAAAATGTGATTCGTATCTACCTTTATGTTTATGCAAATGACTCTCTGCTTCGCATTTTTAGCACCGGTTACAACAACGACTGTGGCACCTTCGAGTATGTCTTCTTACTGTTCTAATATACGGAATTGTATATTTTATATTTTCAAAATTTTCTTAATCTAATAAATAGCTCTACCACCGAACCAAGTGTGTGCAACAGCTATCTGGAATTCGACTTTCACCCTCGCAGCTGGAACAGGAACTGCTGGTTCTACAGCTACACTGTTGTATAATCCCTGTGACGTTTTTGTCGATGGATTGCAAAGTATTTATGTTGTTGACAATTATAACAATCGCGTTCAGAAATATCCCGCTGGTCAGTAGCTCTCATCAGTAAAAGTTTTCATTGATTTTTTTTTATTGTTGAATATAGGTTCCAATGTAGGCACGACTGTTGCCGGATTATCGTTGACTCTTGGAGTATCACCAACTGCTGGTTCAGCATCACCACAATTTAACTCACCTACAGGGATCTTTGTTGATCTCACTGGAATTATTTATGTGGCTGACTA
>JAJEKB010004169.1:0-11643 GCA_022393335.1 Macrotrachela quadricornifera | reverse complement strand
AATGGTTGTTAAAACGCATCAAATTGACTTTTCTGACTGCTTGGGTAACATAGACCACTCGAAATTTTTCGATTTTGCTCTCTCGAAAACCATACATAGTGTGGTTGTCAAATACCTGTCGGATTTCATACGTCGAGCACTCGAAATGTAAGGTTAAAAACTACGAAATAATTGTAAAAGTATCCATCGCTGAGTGGTTGACCTATCGAAAAGTGGCACTCCGAAGGGTCGATCTGGAGTTTCGATGGGCATCGGAAGCTTATATCGATGCGTCGAAGTGGCTATCGAGTGACTGCTTGGGTGGGAAGATATTGGTGGTTTAGAAAATGTTAAACATCAATTACAAGAACTCGTTCAATATCCAATTGAATATTTTGAAAAATTTCTCAAATTTGGTATGATACCATCACGTGGTGTTCTCTTTTTTGGACCACCTGGTTGTGGTAAGTTTTATTTATTTTGTAACATAGATAATTAATATTAATATATTAGGTAAAACATTATTAGCAAGAGCTATTGCTAATGAATGTCAAGCTAATTTTATTTCGATTAAAGGTCCTGAATTATTAACAATGTGGTTCGGTGAATCGGAAGTAAATGTACGTGATGTTTTTGATAAAGCTCGTCGAGCTGCACCATGTGTACTCTTTTTTGATGCATTAGATTCAATTGGTAAGAAAAAACAAAAATAATAATAAATAGAAAATAATTTCTTGAGTCTTCTTTTTTTTTTCTTAGCTAAATCTCGAGGTGACAGTATTGGTGCTGCTGATCGTGTTATGAATCAAATTTTAACTGAAATGGATGGTATGGGTGTAAAAAAGAACGTTTTTATTATTGCTGCAACCAATCGACCAGATATTATTATCGATTCAGCCATTCTTCGTCCAGGTAATGACCACTAAATAAAAAAATTATTTATTTTTTTATAAATAAAATAATTAGGTCGTCTTGATCATTTAATTTATATTCCATTACCTGATGAAAAAGCTCGTTTTGCTATTCTTAGAGCTGCTTTAAGAAAATCATCTGTAGCTAAAAATGTTGATATGAAATATTTAGCTGAAAAAACAAATGGTTTTAGTGGTGCTGATTTAACTGAAATATGCCAACGTGCATGTCAATTCGCTGTATGTGAATCAATTGAAAAAGATATTCAACGAGAAAAAGGACAAATACGTGTTGGGCATACAACAATGGGTTCTGATTTATCTGATCTTGTACCAGAAATTCGTTGTGATCATTTTGAAGAAGCTATGAAATTTGCACGACGTTCCGTTACAGATAATGATATGCGAAAATATGAAATGTTTTTTCAAACGTTACAACAATCATGTAATTTTGGTACACAATTTCGTTTTCCTAACCGACAACAATCACATGATGCTCGTAGTAAATAAGAATTTTTATTGTTTACTTTAAAAAAGGACGGGGGCGGATAAGAACGCAAATCGGTCCATCCTTAGATTTTCAAAACAAAATACCTCACTAGATGCAGAATTTAACGGCGATTCTTATGATAATAAATTGAACACGTTTTAAAAAGAATTCCATAAATTTCGATATTTATTTACAGGCTAATTTTTTTCAAAACGTATTCAATTTATTACCAAGAGAATCGCCGTTAAATTCTGCATCTGACGAGGAATTTTTTTGAAAATTTAAAGGTGGACCGATTTACGTTCTTATCCGTCCCCATCCTTTGTTTTTTTTCTAATTGTTATTATGAAGTGATCGTTATCGTGGAAATCTTGATGATGATTTATATGGTTAAACTAGAACAAAACCTTTTCTGTTTTGTCTCTTTTTAACAATAATTCAGAAAATGATGTGTTCACAATCTAATTTTCTTTTCTTTTTTGTCCGTTTAAAAAAAATATATAATCAAATTCTAGTATATATATTTATTATTATTTTTCATCAAATAATACAATAATTTGATTTTCTTATGTACAGAAAAAAAAGAAGTAATATTACTTAATGGATTGTTTTTTCTAGTTTGTATATTCATTTCGACAAGATTTATTTACCACTTACGATACTGTTCCTGAGATTTACTAAATATCTGAGAACAAAATTCTTTTATCATATGTGTTTGTATCAATAAATGAATAGATTCTGAATAATGGTTACAGATCGCATGCAAACATAGAAAATGAAAAACAGATAAGAACAAACCTTTGCAATAAAATATACAAAATAAGATAATTAAAATTTTATTTTATTTTGAAAGTAGTATATTCTTTATTGTTTGAAGATCTTTTCGTCATTTATTACATGATGTTACATAAGTATAATCCTTCGTTCTTTTTACTATACTTTTTGATTGGTATCTATCTTACCTGAATATCTAATAAGTCTTCACAGTTTCAAACCGTAGCATATATATATATGTCCATCCTTTGCATTCCATCTTACACATATTCACTAATAGAAACTTCAAGAAAAAGACGTTTTGAATGCGCAAAAAATTTGAGAAATTATGAATATCTTTCTATTTAACTTGTCTTTAAAAAATGAATTTATAACGCCTTTTGATTTCATATGGCAGTATGTGATCCACTTGTAATATATAAAATGCAGAACAATATTTCCTCTCATTTATCTGATTTTCGGTTTGAAATAGTTAAAATTTTGACAAAGTACGACCCACCAACACTAGTCACTAATGAAAGATCATTGACAAGGGATTCTTGATTTTGTCTAACTGTTCGACACTTCTCTTTGTTTATTCCATAAATATTACAATCAGACCAGTGTCGAAGAAAATACGTCACATTTTGCAAATCGCATAGCATTCGATGTACTACATAATATATTTATCCTAACTGCGATATATCTCTATGTATTGTTGATTGTTTCGAAGACTATCGTATAAAGATGAAGGACTTATCTCGAGCCATAAAAGAAAGATTTAATTCTTCTTTTTTGTTTGGCAAAGTGATTCGTAAGTTATCCTGTAATTTTTAAATTTATCCAAATATTCAAACTCTTTTAATATCTGAATATTCTATTGAATAAAGAGAAAAACAAAGCGATGAATAATTTCGTTTATTTGATTGGATTTTTATATTATCAATTATGTTACACGTACAGTATCCAGTAATCATAACTTCTGCACGTCGTTTGGAAACACATGTACGTTAACGATGTCATTGAGCTATTGTTTCTTCTTGTTGATCATAATCAATCGGTAAAAGAACACGTATCTTTCGTAATTAATATTGAAATAATACACCGAAATTGTCATACGTATAAAAATGATCTCCGAATACTCTATTAACATCTTCATCATGTAAATAGAATCTTTCTACATCAATTGTAAAATTATCCTCATTCTTTGTCATTTTTAACAATTTTCTAATGCATCGAACGGACCATAATGAATAGCCGCGTTTTGCGTTTCGTTTTTTTCATCACTTAATACGCTTCATTGAAAGAAAAATGTATCAAAAGATGCAGCGCGAAAAGCTCTACAATTTGTTTTAATATAACATGTTAAGTGATAATAAAGTGAAATGCAAAAGTGTTACATCCATTATGATCTTAGTTAAACAATGATTCAATAGCATAGAAAAAGGAAAACTTCTTTAAACTTTCTATAAGGAAAGAAAGTATCTTCGCCACTACTTTGGATCACCCTAAGCATATACCCCTAAGACTATTTACTCTTTAGAAAAATTTTTTGCATTCAACAAAAAAGAAAATGAATATATAGAAATACAATGTTGAATTCTCTGTTGGAAACCATCAGAGTGACTTTCCAAATGAAATGAATATATCATAGAAAGGGCTAACCCGAATTTCGCCAATAAGACTTTCGCCAATTGGACATTCGCCAATGGCGAAAGTCCATAAGATGAGTTGGCGAGAGTTCAGTGGACATTCGCCAAATTGACGAAAGTCCACTATACTTTCGTCAATACATCATCGGATTTTCGCCAGTTGGCGAATGTCCACTACACTTTCGCCAATACATCATCGGATTTCCGCCAATTGGCGAATGTCCCATGTGCCCTCACTAATCTCTAAAAAAAGGTATCATAATAAACCCTATAGACTCTAAAACCTCCGGCAATTCTCAGGGCTCTTTCCCATGATAGCCAACTAGTTTAAAATTGAAAAATATTCCTAAAAGAAACTGTAAAACGAAAATAATTAGATACTAGATGCTTGACTACAACTTAAAAAAAAGTCCGAAAAATAAACCAAAGTTAGATTCTGTAAGAGCTATTGTGAGATCTTTGTTTTCGAGAACAGTATATCCTGTATATTATGGAAATCTCTACCAATTACACTGACATCTAGAATCAACGCAATAGGTTCTGATACATCCATCTTCGTATGTATCTACATTCATATTCTTCCGAGAAAAATAGCCAAAATTCATCGATTATTTGTCGACTAGCGAAAGATCACTGGACTTTCACCAATTGGCGAGAGTCCACAGTATTTTCGCCAATACGTCACTAGACTTTCGCCAATTGGCGACTGTCCACTGGACTGTCGCCAATGTACCATCGGATTTCCGGCAATTGGCGAATGGCCCACTGGACTTTTGCCAACACATATTGTGGACTTTCGCCATTGGCGAATGTCCGGTTGCTCTCAGTTGGCGAAAGTCTTATTGGCGAAATTCGGGAATCCCATAGAAAGATTCGCCGTCACATTCTGCATCGTTTCATATATCCTTTTTAAACGTTCGAAGATGGTCCGGTACGTGTTCTTATACGCCCTTGTCCTTTTTATTAAGTTGTACGACTCATATTATTCCTTGTGCGCTATGAAGATAAAATAGTTATTTATATGTATTAAAATCATTTAACAAGGATATTCAATAAGCAAGCAATATCAGAAAGTATTTGATATATTTACTAGTAAAAAATCTCAGAAATACTGCACTCTCTCTCTCTTCATACACAGAACGATAAGATAATCAAGTATGTAAATGGCCAGAGACATCCTATATTATAATATAGAAAAAAACGACGAAAACAATAGAATATGTTCAGTCTAAAATTATATTTAAAAAGAAATGTTAAATCAACGAAAAAATCATAAATAATTTTTCTCATGCTTTATATAACAAGGCGTTTAAAATGTGATCGCTGACTAAAATAAAAAGAGGAATCTAAAACAGTACAAAATAATGACCGTACAATATAAAAAATAAATTTGTCAGCGATATGAAAAAATGCATTCTAAATTATCCTATTAAATGTGTTGATATTTACTATAATTATTCTCGACCAGGACGATATTCAATCCCATACTTTTGTCTTAAACTACGTAATAATGTACGATTGAATGAACAACTAACATTTGTACCACCTATTGGAAATCCTCCTTCTGCCCATTGTCTTCGTTCATGTACTAAATCTTCAGTCCACATATTATTACACCAGAAATAACCACTTTTTCTGATTGTAACTAATTTGCAAAAATCTTTATCATTTTCACATTGGTCTACAAATACTTGACCATCTGGTGCTAAATTATCTTTTGGATTTACTGGTATAGAAAATCCTTCCATTATCAATCGTGCTGCCTCTTTTATCAATTTAACTATTTCAATTGTTTTAATTCCATCTCGTCTTTTATTGATTGGATAATAGAGACCTTTGATATAGGGAGTACCTGATGTGACATACTGTTCGAGAAACGATGGATAAGCAATAGGTGTTGTTTCTTTTTTATATGGATTCATACCTCCAAGATTGATATTTACTGAACCATCGGAGAGAAATGTTTGATACATTTGACCTGTACCAGGTCCTGTTATATGAATATCCATATCACGTAAAACTCGTAGTTGACCAATAAAATCATTATCAATTAATTCATATGTTGGTGATCGAGAATCAATTTCAGTTGAATTAATATAATGTGATATATTATTTTTAGCTGTTATATTACGATAATTGAGATAAAAAACTCGAATCAATGGATATGGTAATTTCTTAATATCATCTATACTTTTATTGATGTGTGTATTAGTATAATTATTGATTTCATTCATTGCTATTTTAATTTGTTCTTGTTCCTCTGTTGTAAAACGTTTATTATGAATGATATAAACATTTAATGGTTTTGTTAGATTACGTTTTTCTGCCGAATGATTTCGTCGAATATTAGGAGGAATCAATCCATGTTGTTTATACATTCGATCACGAAAGAGTCGAGATCCATCAAATTCTACACCTCCTGCTAACTGATAATTTGATTGAATACATCGTTGACACATCATTCCAGAACCCATCAATAATTCTTCAAAAACAAACCATCTATTAGGTGTAACTAAATCGATAATATTTGATTTGATCAATCCAATTCCACCAAAACGACTATATATATCCTCACTAAAACAACTATCACATTGAGCATTATCTAAACCAACAAATACACGAAATGGTTGAAGATGTTTGGGAGCAAAACGAATAAGTGCTATATAAGCTGGATAGAGTCCATCGAAAAGTGCATGACCAATATTTTTGTGCCAATGTTGATTGAAATGAATAGTAAGTCCTGAAAGTACCATCGGATCGACATTAAAACGAACAAATTGATGAAGTTCTTCATATGTATTAAATACACGATGATGTGGTCGAAAATCTGTTGTTGCCAATGCTTCGAGTCGAACACCTGGTAATGACAAATTATTTTCTTTCAGTGATAGAGCCCAAAATCCACGATTTGTATAATAAAGATTTCTGTAAAGACACGATTGATTATACAATGGACCAATGCATTCAACAGTAGTAACTATTGATCGTAGATCTGATTGAGATAATACACAATTATCTGATACATCATTAATTTTCTTATTCGATTGAATAATATTCATATGAAATAAATTTTGTCTTTGCTTGAAAATAACAATAAGATTCACCAAAAAAATGAACATACCAGCAAAAACAACAAGAAATGCTGATAAATTGATTGTCCATACTTTTCTTTTCCCGAATAACATATCGTTCAATTCATTGATTAATCTACATATGTATATCCTTCAATTTCAATTAGCATTGCATCAAATCATAATTACTCGACCTTCTATTAGTTCACGAATGAAAAAGAATTGAATAATCTAGAATAAAAATACTTTATTTAATTGTTTATTGAAATATACCAAATAAACGTATACTTGCTCATGACATTAAAGGAAAAAGAAAAGAAGAAAAGAAAAAATTCAGTAGTGAATAAGAGAACAGGTAATAGGTTACAGTATTCAACCATCATCTAATAATTCAAATATATTAATGAAGACAAAGAAGTTTTTTCTTGTTTTTTTAAATGGTACTCGAAAGTACTTGTATGGTTAATAAAACGAGAGAATTCAGTTATTGTAGACCGCTCAATCGATTCAAACAAGTAAATTATTTATTTAATGTCTCAAAAAAAGTATACAGAATAAAAAAAAATCGACAGCAATACTGTAAAAGAAGTTAACGACAAATACAAAAAATGTCGTGTGAATAATGCTATAGAAAGGAAGAAAAAAAATTGAGACATCATACGCAGAAAGAGAAAAGTATGATGTTGTCTACGCTACTTGTTACTGAAATTTTCTCAATCGATGAATAAAAATACATAGAAACGACAAATAATTGAACATTATATGAATTATAGTTGATATATAGCCGTTTGTTTAGAAACTCATGATTTTTTTATGACCGTACATCTAGTAAAAATAATAGAAAGAACTAAAATTCTTGATCTATTTAGAACAGAAATGGAACTATGATATAAACACAATGGGAAACTTTAGGCCTAGGATTCCAGCCATATTTTTTTAAAATTGGTTTAGAAACATGTTGAGCCTTATATTATTCAACGTACTTTAAGGCATTGGTTCCAAGTATAACCTTAATTTTTCGTCAAATCATAGTATGGGTGTCTAAAACTGAATTTTCGACTAGGAATCTTGAGTTTTTAGTTGTCCCATAACTGTAAAGTAGCCTAGGAAAGATGCCAGAGGTTTTCGCTACTATCATAAGTATGATATGTACGTAGGAATATTTGATAAAAAAATTGAACTCGATCGGACTTGATCCCTTTGTAGCGTTTAGAATATACGAAAGGGTATGTTCTCATATTCCTGATTTTCCTGTTTTTAATCGAAAAATCTGATGTTGTTCTTATTTTTCCTGATCTACCGATACAAAGCTTTACTTTTCGTCTTATTGTAATGTCTTGAATGTTCTTAGATGAACCTACATCGAGATTCGTATTAAAATGGGTGCAAAATATCTTCACGACAATCATTACAGTCGCCCCTAACTATTGAAACCGATGATATATACTGTCGTTTCATACAGTTTGCAGTCGTGAACAGCCATAAATTAACATATAATAGACACAGTATTATGGCAGTATTTTATCGTTTCGTATACAGTTAGCGCAATCACAAATGTGTCTGCAAATCGAGTATTTGATCGTCTATTACGAGGAAAGTTGCGGCCGTAAAAATGGTCATACAAAACAGCAAAATATTTTCTAAAATCGCTGTTTACAATTGTGCTTGTGTGAGATCAGTTTATTCAAAGAAAAATAGCGAATAATTTCGCGTTGAATCTGTTTGTTTCTTTCGTGACTGAAATTAAAAAGAATTTTTGATAATCGACGCATTTCAAATCATATTATTCTTCAATAAAAATATTATGAACAATCATGATTCAATATTTATTAATTTTATATTGAATATGATATACTTCTAGTCAAGCAATGATTTTTTTTGGAGTTATAAACAAAGTTATTTGTCAATAATAACTGTTTTATAAAGATAATTAAATTTTAAATAACGACATCTTAAATGATTATCAGCACGTATTGAATTAATTTGTAATTGTGCTATAAAAGTAATAATATCATCGATTAAATCATCTCAATCGATTGAAACGAATAAAAACAAATGCGTATGAATATTCCATTGTGTACATGCAAAATCCAGAAAAATGTTTGAAATACATTCATTAAATATTGCTTATATATTATCTCCATATTTAGATTTTACACTTTGTCCTTGTTATCTTTCTTTTATTTATTCACATTTGTTCTTTATTTTTGCACTGAAAACATTTACGAATAGTCCTGGTGAGTGTTGATTTTTGAACAAAAATACAGGAAACGTGTGATCGACGTTAAATTCTGCATTTATTCTGCCATATAAGCACAGTAATTGATATACTGAACGATTTAGACATTATAGTCAATTGCTGAAAAGTAAAATTTGAGATTAGCAGACTGAATTTATTTTCTTCTTTACAGATAAATTCGTCTATTTAATTCATGAATCGATTTCATCCTATCGTTTATTAAATACTAATAATACTCGCAAATTTAAGCCAATACTATTTTTTCGATTTCAATATCATAATCTTCGGGTATATATGATCATTATAAATATTTTATGAGAAACAAATCAAACCAACTTGCTAATGACATTTCTTGCATAACACAAACTGATCTTTGACACTGATAAAAAACATCATCATGTTTCAGTCACCACCATCAATCAATAAAAACAAACACCATCATATTTTTCTTGCAAAAGTCAGAAATAATCCAATGCTTCTTACCAATATATTATGATGTCTTGTCAAATAGGCGAAACGATCATGTTTTTCAGATTCTTATTTCTTCAAGAGAGGCCATCTTTATCGGGGATGCTTATCAATTATCGAAAGATGCAAGATAGATTTGTCTTCTGATTTTATGATTGTTTTCAGGAAGCCTTTTGTACTTGTTAAGGCATCTTCATGCAAATGTCATTTCTTCATCATATAAGAATCCTAAGAATAAGAGTTCACCACTGATACATGTAGCATTCAAAGAACACGTTTATTTGACTTTGTTAGTATCAATAAACATTGAAAAGTTGCGTATATCAATAATTTGATACATTGCAACAGTTTTACTTTTTTTATTTGTTTTGTGAAATTGAAAATGTAGTTATTGTATGACGAACTTGTCACTAGAGAAGAGCTTCTCAGAATTAGATAAGACATATAGTCTTGATCAAATGCTTTCCAGTTTTGAAAATTTTCTCGAGGTAACGAAGATATAAATATTAAGAAAAAGCTGTCGAACTCAAAAGGCTAACATTCATTTCACCATCACCATTCAGTATCAAATTGCTTTTACTTATTAACCATGTTCCGTTAAATAAAAAGAAGTTTATCATTTTGATATGATCTCGAGCTATTTGTCTTTTCATCACGGTACTAAAATACGTATTTCGCAAGTCAACATTAAGAAATGTTATAAAAAGAGGATATAATATTTGAAGAATGCGTAAATCTACTTGTCTTAGATTTGTTCCAGCAAATGACAGAGTACCATGTATCGAAGTGTATCTGAAATCGTTGTAGGTCAAATCTGCTCTATCAAAGCAAACGGCGATCTTGTATAGAGAGGTATTATTATCAGAATTGCTCACACAACTGAAATTCGACTTCGTAAATTTTACTTCATCCATTATCGAATCACGAAAATTTGCGCTATTCTGAAATTTAGTGATTGAATGAGATATTGCTGAGAAAAGTTGACGGCAACCATAAATTTTTGAACTGAGGCTTTCCAGTTAGGAGATCATCGAAGGAGATGTTGTTGAAATTTGCAGCTGGCAGTTTTATTGTATAATTAGTAGAAGCTGGAAGGATATCATTGTCGAGAAAGAATAGAAATAAAAATGTTTTAGTTTTCCAATCTAGCTGTCTCAATGCTGTTAATGTTTTACTCTGAACATATATGAGTTTCTTTTCCTCACTGATAAATAAAATTGATTGATTCGATTTAAAAAGAGTATTTGAGATGTCTTCAATATAAGTTTTGAAGACGTTTTGATAATGAAGCTCCTCAGCTTGTTCTTGTTCTAAATTATATCGATGATCATCGAGTTCTCGTTCTTGATTTTATTGTCTAGTGTCGAGGTGATGCTGTAGAATCGTTATGACAACACTTTCAATACCAATTGACAGGGAAATTAATGCTCCAAGAGCAACATTTACCCAAGGCAAACAGTTATTTTTGCGTTTTGACTTAATTTTTGACGATGTCATTGCTGGTAAAACAAATGTCTACTTTTTACGTAAGCGAAACATGGTCCGTAAAATTTCCTAGAACAAGAAAATGTTTAGAAAATAGTTAATTTTTGTATGAAATCATAGGAAAAAGAAAAAGAGAAAGTCAAATTATTATAATCAGAGTTTACACAGATCAATTTTCTATAAGTGAATGAGAGCCCTATTTATCAATTTTTTTTTGGTGTCAATATCAAATGAGATAATACTTCAATTTATTTCGCTTTATAAATAGGAAATTTATGATTGAAATGAGAATTACTCTTATATAAAATTTGGCTGATATGAAAGATTAGATGAAAGAATCATACAATCACGATCAAAATCGAACTCACATCTTCCAATCATCTGTTGGATATTCTATCGAATTATCTTTTGACTAAGAAGGCAAGTCTAGTCTGCTTATCTCAACTCTTACTAATCCATGATCAATCAAATTGAAACTCTAAATGTGTGAAAATATAAGTTTATGTGAATGAGTACTGTCAAAATTATAACAAAACTAATGTCGGATTTTTTTTAAAGTGTTAACGACTGTTTTTTGAATAACTTTTCAACGGTT
>JAJEKB010004163.1:0-10788 GCA_022393335.1 Macrotrachela quadricornifera | reverse complement strand
ATTATTCTGGTAATGCTTATATACATACATCAAGTAATTATTATCATCTTATGATTAAAGAAAACCTAACAAAAAATCTTAATTTAAAATTTAAAAATTCTGAATATCAACTTTCGGATGAGTTATTAGTAGGTAAAAAATTAGGTACTGTTGGTGCATTAATATCAAATTGTGGTGGTTCAAGTCGACGTTTACATTTTATAAAACGTTTAAAATCTTATATTGATGTTAAAGTTTATGGACGATGTGGTGAAGAATGTCCTAAAAATGTTAATTGTCGAGAGTTTATTGCAAAAAATTATTATTTTTTTCTTAGTTTTGAAAATAGTCTTTGTACAGATTATACAAGTAAATCTAAAAATTTTATTCAGAAAGTAAAAATGAAATAATTTTTTTCTTTATAGCTGAAAAATTTTTTTCTGTACTTGAATATCCAATTGTACCTGTTGTTTTTGGACGAACAAATTATTCTTATTTTATTCCATCATCTGGCTTTATAGATGTAAATGACTTTGATAAATTATCTTCTTTAGCTCAGTATCTTAAACAAATTCGTAATAATAAAGAGAAATATTTATCATATCTTTTATGGAAAAAAGATTATGTTTGGGGTGTAAGTCAGTTTTTTACACCATTCTGTGATCTTTGTTTACGCTTGCATCTTGATTCAACACCAAATGTAATTAATGATATAGATGCTTGGTGGAAGGATAATGTATGCCAAAAACCACGAAATTTTAAACAATAGTAATTATTTCAATACTTCTATTACTTTCTCTATTTAATAGAAATATATATTCAGATTTTTCTTAATCCAATTTTCATATAAAATACAATTTTTATTCATATTTAAAATTTTTTTATTTTTCTTCTTATTATGCTTTTTAGAAATAATAAAGATACAACGATTTTAACTTATGAAAGGATGATATCAGTTATTTAAAACAAGTATTTTCTGTCAGTACACGAGGTGTTCCATAATTTCTTAAACAAAGAAAAATTTAAATATCTTAGACACGCTTGGACTAAATGTGCTGATTTTTTTACCATTGATAGAGATTTGTTTCGAAAAGCCTTATCTGTTTGGAACACTTTTAAATTGTAAGCCATCTTACTTTATCTAACATGAATTTAATCGAGAATATGTCCTTATACTGTGAAAGATAATTATTCTACGTTGACTAGAATATGTTAAACTTAATTCAAATTTATTCTGGATAGAAACTTTCACAACATACTGTAAATGATATTTTTTGAAAATTTGTGTAGGCTGACATTCCTTTATAGGAGTCAATAGTAGTAGTTCGAAATGGTCTTTTATCAACTGTAAAAACATAAGTTTATTTGACTAAAGTATCATTAGGATTTTTAAATTGTTTTTTGTCTAAGGATTTACGGGACATTTTCTGTGTCGAAAACAAAGAAAGAAGTTTCTCATAACTTAGCATCTATGCATAATAATTCATACTTAGATATATACGGAGTCCAATTCTATCGATCTCGATAGCAGTCATTGGCAAAATTTGTCACTATTTCTATTTCAGTCAATCCAGCTGATTAAATGAAAACCCATAGAAAATTCTGAAAAGGCAAAAAGCTATCATGGAAGCAATTTACTGAATATTTCACTAAAATATTTTACTGATTCCACGCGCTACCTTCTATTCCTAATCTATTCTCAGATCTTTGAATAGCTGTTTCCTTCTCACGAAGAACAATCTTTCACGATTCACAACAGCTGGTATTAAGCAAAATTTGTGCTGTTTATAGCCTGACTTTCTTCAATAAAAGTAGAATTTCTTTATAAAAATAACAAAATTAATGTTTCTGTTTTGGACATCATTATGTACAACTACTAAGTCTTTGCAATTCGTATAAAACTCCAATTATCTATAGAAGATACAATAAGTTAAAACGTTGGATTTTAATATTAGACTTCATATTTTTTTAGGTTCTTTAATAGCTATATGTTTTCGTAGATGTATGAGGCTAACAGTTGACATAACTTTCACACAACACTCAGAAAAAAATAAAGGAAATTTGCAGAATCTTTTAGACTTCAAAAAGGCTCTCTGTGATATTCGATGACAGAAACCTGAAAAACAGTTCTGAGTAAGAAAAAAGGCTCTGACGAGAGTTCCAAAACTATTTTTGTATCCAGAAGTCTTTTTCAGAGTTCATCCATCGCGTACAACATAAGTCCTTTTTCCAGGTTTAAAAGCAGTTTAGAGTTGAGCTCGATCTGTGGACATGGAGTCTTTCGTTTAGACTAAGCGTAGATTCTAATGGCTTGCTCAAATTTCATGACTACAACCGTTACACTCAGCGTGAGTTTAAAGTGATCTTTGTAACTGAAGAACGCGTAAACTCATAATTCAGAATTGGAATTTTTAATAACACTAGACATTTCTCATTTGTACATTCTTGAACTTATATTTTTGGATCATTAAAGTCATGAAAATCAACAAAGCGGGTAAAACAGACTAGCTTCAGCAGTCTTAAATTAGATAAAAAAAACGCCAAAAGATCGGTGAAAATAATGATCATGGGAATTATTGTGTCGATCGCGTGCTGTACATAGTTGATTGATGTATGAATAGAATGAAAAATAAAATTTATAATCATATGATATCAGTAAAACAACTAATTCAATAGATATAACAAGCTAAACTGGAAAGTTTCGAGCGGTAACACAACAAAACTAAAAATTTTTGTATTGTTGAAACTCATCGATGAAACAACATTCCGTATACCGATCATTGATATAAATAAACCATATACTTATGCAGAAATGCATCAAATGATTACTTGATTTTATCAAGGAATATTTCAATAGAAAATTTTGAATTTGCACTATAAAAAGACTTGCCGATTCTATGTTCATCTTCGACGAAATATCCATGTTTATAATGGAATCAATGAATTCCAATGTCGATCTGAAGGTGATAGTTCATTGAATAAATTTCGTTCTGTATTGAATTAAAACATACGATGCAAAAAGATCGATCATTCAATGTGTTCATATTAAACCATGATGAAGAATCATTCGATATCATAAACTTAACGATACAGAAGAGTCTGCAAAAAGAGTTTCAACATAGATTCACTAATCAAGGAATAAGCTTTGGTAATTTTCAACGAAGAAAAGTATGACTTGATTACTTCACTAAATGTTTTATCATGAAACAATCACTGAATTCTTTTTAGCTACCATGTATCAACCTCTATTGATCTAGAGTATCCTTTTTTCTCGTTCATCTATGAAAGAATAGTAACAATAGATGTTGAATTTGTTGCTCGTCTTTTTCTCTCAACAAATGATGCTATTTTTGAATAATTCATACTTGAGCTTAGCTTAAAATAGATTCTTGAATAGTGATATTTTTGATATATTACTTCCATCGAAAGAAATCAGTGATTGTAATTCAGTAGAATACAGAAAAGTATACGTAGGGAACAGTGAAGAGGTCTCAGTTCTTGTCGATTCCACATCAATGATATTATAAATATTCTCACATAATTACATTTCATCTGCATAGCGATAACATAGATCATTTTGGAGGTATTGATAATGATCGATTATAAAAAGTAATTCATTGATTATCAGATCTAACGACCAAATCGAAGAATTACTCATATTAAAATCGAGAAATTTTCTACTCAGATATTGCTCTAGTTGTTATTAATATTTTATTTCTATATAATTTTTCAAGAATTGATTGTTTTATCATTTTTTTTACAGTGAAAGCATTGATCAATCAAAATTGAGAAAATCGATTCATCTTTCTCTATATTTACTTGCTGATAGTCAATAGACACAGATATTTTATTGATTAACTTTACTCACCGTTTCAATATTATCATAATATTTAAACAACCATTTTGCATTAGAAACATTCATACAAGTCCATCTGTTGATGATGAATAGAACATAATAGTTTGAAAAACGACAAAGTGGTTATTTTTTACAAAAAATGACGGAGTTTTTCGCTTTTTATTTTGTTGTTCTTTGCCCATTGTTTCAGTGAGAAACTCTGATTCAGTTAGATCATGATGAAACTGAGAATTGAGAATCTGATGTTACTGTTAATGTGATCGATATTCAATCTTTTGATGATCGTATACGGACGAAGACATAATATTCAAGTTGGTTCGGACTTGTTTCTTTATAGTTTAAATGATAATGAATAATAAAGAACTAAAGTAGATTCAATTAGATATTGAAGAAAGACGTTACAAATGAAACAATGTCGTCTTTAAGCATATTAAGATGAATGCATTTTTTATTTTAAATTATTTCCTTTGAAAATTCGAATGAAATCTATTTTCTCATGATGACTGATATTGTGAAATATATTGTTGTGTTGAACTTTTTGCTGTTACTAAGCTACTCAAATTAGTCTTCAATCAAAACAGTTGAAAAATTCTTCTTAATACAATATGAAAAAGTTTTGCTTTTATTCTAAGATTTTATTTACGTAAAAATATAATATAAATAATGTTGATTGTTTTATTTTTTGTTTCTGTTTTCACAAGTGACGCTCTTCAAGCATTCATGAGGATTGTTCGCTAGATAAAAGAAATACATAAGAATTCGGTTGTGACAAGAAAGATAACTTACATGGATTGGCGTAAGTAATGATTGTATGAAGAAGACATTTTCCACGGAGCCCTTGCCGTGGATCTTGAATTTGTAAAATGGCTTCCATGGCACTAAATTTGACGATTGTTAAAAGAAAGCTATTGTTTTCAGCTGTTCTCTTAGGTGGTGGTTTAATCGTGATGATTTTTTTATGAATACCTTCAAATTCTTTTTCAAGTTGTTTACCATCAATGCTGATAATAAAACCTATATGACAAAGAATACATCGAGGGAATAAGTCATGGTCAGAAAAAGATTTACCTGTTTTGTCACTGTCAGTATTTAAGATAATACTAATTCTTTCATTTCCACATTCACATGGATGTTTGGGTTTGATATTTGATGGATCAATCATCAGTTCTTCAGTGCCTTTACCTGTAAAATGAAGGATGAGAATGATTCATATGTAACATCAACTATATCTTTACTTTCTTCAATTAAAGTCGTTTCCTCAGCAGAGGAAATGAATTGAAGATATTCCATATTGATCTGTCGAGCGAGTTGAATACGTAATTTGAATATTTTCAAAATTTGATCTTCATTGGAAATATTTTTACCATGTATCGATTTTTCTGTTTTGCTTTTATTTTTGTATGTATTGAAGACATGTACTTGCAAACTAGAAAAGAATATTGTTCATTGATAGTGTTCGAGAAAATGAAATCAATTAATACTTCATTTGATTGATACCAGATTCTTCTTTCTCCAGTGGATATAGAATGGTTCTCGAATCTTTGTTAAATCCATAAGCTTTATTGATGATTAAATCTTCTAATGTTGCACGTGTTTCTCCATGATTATTACTTTCGTTTGATTTTCTTGATTGAACAGTTGTTTTAGGGGGTACACCAACTTTAGACGGATGTGGTTTGTTATCGTACGTCAGTACTTGAACGATAGCAAAAATATCATCGAAGTTGTATTGACTTATATCTGACCACTAGAATTAGATCACTTTAGTGATGAAGTAGATCGAAAAATAAAATATTTCTCTTACTTTAATGATAATGCCTTGTCGTTCTGTACCTGTCATTCCTGCAAGAGCTGGGCAAGTTTTTTGCTTGAGACAATTGATGGTACGAGTATGCCAATAGGCTTTTGGATCATCAATAATCTCCAATCGAACTAGTTGACTTTCATCAATTATCGGAAATTCTTTTAATAATAATTTAGAGAACGGTGAAATGATTTCCTCTGCCTTGATCTCTTCCAAGATAAAAGTTGATTGAATTGAATCTTGCATTGGAATATTCATTTTTTCACTCAATTCTGAAAAAGCAATCATCATATGACTATTAAACTGATCAAGAAAACAAACCGGCAACGTGTTTGTCTGAAGTATCAGCAGATTCTTGACTGACAGAATAAGTCTGTTGTTCCTGAGCAGTTTTCATTATAGCTGAAGCTAAATCAAATATTTTCAACAATTTTTCGAATGAGTTCTTCCACGTTGTTTCATCATAAGAAGAAGGAGATGTTGAAATTTGATTAATAAGATCATCTAGAAAAATTTATACGAATCTTTATATAGTTCTTCTAATAGAATTTACCAGCGCGTTCCGAATAAATTGGTATTTCTTTCAGAGCAGGTGCCAATTCATTGGTTATTAGATTGAGTTTGTCACGAAATCGAAGACAAAAATCCCACGCGTTCGTTGTAGGTTCCGAATATTTAATATCGTCTAGAAAGCACATTTCAATTTGATTCGATCATCAACGTTTTTATATTCTATACCTGCACTAATGGTAGTTTCTTTCATGTGTTCCATCTGCTTGATTGTTGTGGTGCGAAGAATTGTACTGCTAATGGAAAGAGATGATGTGCTAGCAGCAGCTATGAGAGGTTTACTATGCTAGTTATTGATCAACAGGTTGAGAGAAATGATCTGACTTATTATATATAAGAGTACAGTTACAACGTCTATTGCGTTTTAAAATTATATAGACGACCTTCTACATTAGTCATATTTGTGTTACTGATGATTCAATATCATCGTTCTCCAATTGAGTCGGAATTGTTATGAGAAACAGAACTGAAAAAAATTCTTTTCGATCCACCAGTAGAGATTAACCTGTGAAACTAGTGACACTCAATATAATGGATTCCCATTAGTAATCCATTAAATTCAATCTTTTACAATATCAGTGGATTCATGCGTCAGTATTGATGATTTACTATTTACTGTTTAAGGCATCGATGAAAACGAAAACATTAAAATGAAAATGCTGATCGTCTGAATTTCACCAAATAGTAACATTGTCAACAGTAGCTATCAATTTGATGAGCTGTTGAAAATGACACGTATAAAAGATGTTGAATCTCTTGAGGATGATAGTGTGAGTAAATTTTTTCTCATCATATATTACGCAGAGTTAGGGAGAGAATGGAAATCTTCTCTGCATTCCGTCGAAAGCGAATGACTGCGGAAAACTTCAGACTGCTGACCATTGTTTAGTTTCGAGCAATTAATCAAACGATTAAAGCTGCTACTCGTCAAGTGCTTATTGAATGACGGCTTATTCGCCAGTAGAAGCAAATAGGCTAGAACTGGGCAATATCATCACTCACTATTAGGATGTGCAATCATGTCATATTTCACAGACAAGTGATGTTAGTCAAACACTTTCAGTCTTTCTGATGGGACGTCATAAAAAAACTGAAAACTTTCTTTTAGAACTGCACAAAACTATCTTGATAAGAGAAAACTTATTTTCCAATTATTGAGTTGATAGTGAACGGACTTAAGATAAATAGGTGATAACTTTTAAGCATTTACTGAACTATTAGCAGTGGCATAAGTACCTTTATGTTAACCTTCAAACGTTTTTTGTGAGACAGACTGAACACACATGTCATTTTTCGGTTATTTTTCTGTTGTCCTTTTGAGAATTAAATGATCCTGACCATATAACTCTCAAATGAACAGTAATGTTCATTACAGATTTAATGAATGATGAATGTAAGCTCAGTAACTTGAAAATAGCAAAAACCAGCAGCTTGCGATTCTCGATAATCCAACGAGAAGAAGTCTTAATGTCCTTAGATTCCGACAGTAAATAAAATGAAATCGTTTTACAATTAATCATCATCGGAAAACATTCGAAAAAGTATATGAAAGTAGTCTGCCCTTCGGATGAGAACTTACTCAAAATCAACGCGATTCTATATTATTTGAGTAAGCAAAAATATGATTTTATTCATCCAACATTAGAATATATGAGGGGTTAATCATTCGCATCGTGTCTTAAAATATAGGTTTGAATTTCCTTAATCTAAATGATATCTTAGAATGCAAATTTCATGGAAAACACATAGATCGTTTTTCATGTACTTTTTGCTTGTGAATTTACAGAATTGATATGAAAAAAAAATTTTGGAATTTTCTTCTTAATCGGAAAATAATTATATTCAATGAAATATTTTAGAATTTCTAACTTTCATTTGAAAAATGACAACATACATGCTTGTCGTCGAGCATTTTATTCATGAAACACATTTAATTTAATAGTTACCATTTTTTGATTATGAATACAATCAATATCAACTATGAATGCAATAAGTTCAATAAGAAATTCCAATGAATTTAGAAAAATGTTAGTCCATCGAGTTCTACCAAGACATCTTTCATCAATGATAAACATAAAAGAGACCATAAAGATGACGATTAGTTGATTATTAAATAGAAAAGTGAAATAATAAAGACAAAGGCAATCAATAGTCTTGATTATTTTTCGAAATGAGATAAATTTATTTGACGAAATAATAATAAATTCTAAACAATAACTATTTTCATATTTCTCTAATATTGTTATCGTTTGTTCATTCTCAATAATTTTTGTCAAATTTCATCTCTATTGATGAGCAGTATTGATTCTTTGAGATTCCATAATTACATCCATTTTACTATTTGAACTGAATCGATGAGAGTCTGAATTGATTTTATTTTGAAAGATGGTTAAAGTTGTTGAATCAGAATGAAATATGTAATTTTTTTATTAATGCTTACATGTGATATTCTTTAATTAATAATCGAATTCAACTATCAACTCATATTCTGTACGAATACCATTATCTTCAAGATCGATAAGACCTTGATTTAAAATCAATCGAGTGGCACGCTGCGTCCAAAATTCACTTTGGAAACTGGCTTGAACACGTTCTATCTCGTTGTCTTGTCCAATCCAGCTGACGACAAGTTGAAAAGATTTTAGACAAATTAATGCGTGTTTCAGTATATTTTCCCATTGTTGACCATCGATGGAATCACTTCCTGCTGTTTCGAGTTTAAGTACTTTCAAGTTAGGACATTTTCGAAGAAATGTTGTAAGATCACTAAACATATTGTTGCTAATAATAAGAATACATGAATGTAGATTAGGTAAATATGGAATTACAGCATCGCCTAAACACGCAGACGTTTCAATTGAACGAAGCTGAGGAAGATAGGACAAAAGAAGTCCAAAGCGGATAAAATTCAATGGTGTTGCTTGTAAATGTTGAAGAGCCCAAGATGTATCGTCAGGTGTATACTGAATATCAATATTGGCCCAGAATGGCACTTTTCCACTGAAAGGAAATAAACGAAGACGTTTGATATGACGAAGACGATAGAATAGTTTCGAATATGTGCCCGGTTTTTCATTTTCATCGGAACGAATTGTTAGAGATTCAAGTTGAACTATGTCCGGAAGAATATTTATGGTTTTTTCAAGATCATTTTGAGTCACTAAATCAAAATTTAATGACCGAATTCGTGTGAATAGTACCAACGGATAAGATTGAAAGATCCATTGAATCTGTTGACTATCTGTTATATTGGCTAACTTCAAAGATATGACATGTGAAACATCGATCACACTCAATATCTATACATAATTATTCTGCAATGGAATAAAATACATTACGAATTGACTTACCTGAAGAGATTGAGTAAGTGAAACTTTACGTAAATCAATAAAGTTGCTCATAGTGATATGAGCAATGGATTGCAAACGTTCGTTAAGTCCATAAAAAGCCTGGTAAATATCCACACCATCAAGGTATTCAAAGATTTCTCTAATCAATTCTACGGGCAACATTTCAAATAGCATTGTTGGTAGTTATGTCTACTAAAATCGCTTGAAAAATACACTTCAATATCGTTTTTCAGTCAGATAAATTGCACTATTGTATATATACGTATATGTTAATTTACGATCCTTATCAATGAAACAGAATGTCATATAATTACACAACAATGTCATCTTACGCTGTCACAGTCAATATTAGAGATATGGTATCAAGAATGGACACTATTCATCATTTATATGTCAAAATTTTTCATTTAATATTATCTAATTCCTGTGTAATATTTATTTTTTTCTTTAAAATATCTTTTTGAAAAATTATTACGAAATGCCTTCAAGATTGTTCATTATCATTCTATGCAACAGTTGTTTTCTTTTTACTACAGCTTAGATACATTGTCTCGTTAATTAATGTATTGAGCATATCAATTAGTATTCAAATCAACGTGAAGGAGTGTTCATTCTGCAGTTATATCTCAAACTAATCTTCTCTTTTCTTCACATTTCGTCTACGCAGATAAATATTTCAGATCATAAATAACAAAATACTAATTCTATTGGCATCCATGTGTGTTTGACGTTCGATCTGATGTTGCGAATAATATTTCAAAAAGTAGCTAATATGTTTCATAATCATAGATATAAACACATGTTTTTGCTAGTCATATGGATAAAGTCATTTTCCTATGTTTCCTTCAAGAAACTGAACAACCAAAAATCAAGATATCACGAAAAAATGCAAATATTACAAACTATAGTTTCCATTAAAAATAATCAGTTCATATCGGTAAACATTTTGAACCACTTTCTAGTCTCATTGACAGATATTACGTCATTGAAGAACAGATGATTTTCTTTGGACATTAAATAAATTTTAAGCAAAGTATAGTTAATCACAACTATTAATATGAATGATTTTTTTATTTTAATTTTGAATATCATAACTACATAATAAGCAACATTTAGCGATCTGTAGTAAAAGAGAAGAACTTCAAATATTTTTTTCTTTAATAGTATATAAGATGAAATCTTCTTAAGAGAGGGTCCGTCAGCCCATCGAGAATCACTGGAACATGGTC
>JAJEKB010004160.1:0-14272 GCA_022393335.1 Macrotrachela quadricornifera | reverse complement strand
AAGAAAAGAAGAGTAGAATGTGCAAATAAACAACAATCTTAACGAATATACAAGACGTATTATTATTTTTCTAAATTAATAGTGTTCTTTCATTAGTTAGTTATCTTAGTCTTCAATAAAATATATCATACAAGACTAAAGTCAATTTATAGATTTTATTTACCAAAGTATTAAGATTGTTTAATCTCATCAGAAGATGTCGTTAATTTCTATAATATTTTATATATTTAAACTTACTAAAAACTAAATGAAAAGAAAACGACTTTTCAAAATATTTTTAAATTTTCACTCGAAAGAAAATAATGAACAATCTTGCCATAGTAGCATGTGCAACGTTATTGAGTTATGGCTACTTAAACCTAACCGCTGTGTAATTTTAACAAATCATTTACATTTGAGTCATTTTTTATTTTCTCTTCTTTGAATTTATTTTAATGATTAAAAATACAATTCAACAACTTTGTGACGTTTCGTATTCCGATGAGATACTTCGTCAGACATAAACATAAACATGAACTGACATTATATATATAAACTTTTATACAATTGACTAGATCAGGAATTAATCCTTTTCCGTATCACTATCAATAACTCACAAAATAGTCAGGTTGTTTTCTTATTGTTTTATTTTCAATTGTATATAAGGTTACATATGTAATGTCAGTTCATGGTTATGTTTATGTCTGACGAAGCATCTCATCGGGATACGAAACATCACAAAGTTATTGTATTGTATTTTTAATCATTAAAATAAATTCAAAGAAGAGAAAATAAAAAATGACTCAAATTAATTCATCCTTTCTAAATAGACAACAATTCAAAAACCTCTATGAATAGAAAATCTACATCATCGCACAGAATTTGGAGAGACTCTACAAGAAGAAAACTAAAGATGAACAGCATGTTGACGTTCTTCAACTATGCAAAAATCACAATCTTACACTAAATGGATTAACAGTAAAAGACACTACACGCATTACCAAAAATCAAGAGTTATTAAGAAAAATATTTATTCAAGTTAGAAATAACATGCTACAAATAAAAAAACAAGATTTAGAATATATTAATATTGAAATTGATACTGCAAACAAAAATATTAAATAATTATTCACAAACATCACAACCAACAAGACAATACGAAGAAGATCTAGTATGGTTGAAAAAATATGATAAAAATTTCGAAACTAAATTAATTATAAAACATATTAACAAATTACAAGAACTTAAATAAAAATAAACACATGCAGTGGGAAACGTATCCGTGCAGAATGCAACCGATTTAACCAATGTCATTAATATGTGAAAAACTACAATAATTCAACAACATCTCAAAATTCTATCTAAAGGTTTAAAATTTGTTCCAACACCTAAATCAATTAATACAATAGCAACAATTGTGAACTGTGAAAGAGCATTATTTTTTACACCAAAACTAATTGAAGATGCAGCAATATCAGCATTCATTTAAAGATGAAAGAAACCTCAGAAATATAATTTAAATAAAGAAGAAATGAAATTATTAAATGAAATTAGATGAATTGATGATATTGTTACAAGTAACGTTCGTCAAAGGTGACTCCCTTAACCCTCAACTAAATCCATTCAATCTATTTCGAGAATCATTGATAGATAAATGGTCGACAAATGTGACGCTATGACCACCTCAGTTTGAACGAATTTTATGATTTATAAAACCAAAACTATCGATCTCAAAATTGGAAAAATACCAATCACCCAAGCTTTTCTTGTCATAGATAACATCTTCTGACTTTTATATAGCATTGATAGAATACTGACATGAGCCGCCTATTCTATAGTTCAACCGGAGTTTATAACGAAAAACTGAGACAAAACGTAACGTTTCCATTGATTTCAGCTAAATCACTTTAGCGCGACCTTGTACTCTGAGCACACACATGCACAGAGTTATATTTTTCATATGAGTTCTCCTCTCAGTCAAGGAAACAGGAATAAAACATTTCACTCCAACTTTTTATTGGGATTTTCGGTAGCATTTATACATTTTGACCTCCTAATATATGAAAAAAAGGCATTGTATTCGGAATTAAGTGAACAGGAATATTGTATTATGATCAAGCTTTTAAATCAACGACTAGCCGTTTGTATATTTAATGCCACTATATCGACTAATATTAATCCAGCTTTGAAGTTAATAGATGCATCTCGTTTAAATTCTTCTCAAAAAGCTACTGGATATCTGTTAATACGTTCGTTAAGAAGAAATTAAAAAAGGAGAACTATTTAGGAATCGCTTCAAATAGAGTACAAAACACATTGTAGTCTAGGAAAGAGCTTCGTCTATGTTAGAATATAATTTTACGGTTGATATCTATGAAGACTCAACAACAGAACTTCAAACAGTCGCTTCGTTTTCTACATATTTTTGTATAAATCTCACCCAAAGATATGACATCTAGTAATCAACAAAGAAAACTGTTTATATTAGAATCAATATTGAGCATAGATTCACGACTCTCTAATATCTATGAGTCAAAGTTCAAACAACAAATAGTTCATCAGAAAAAGCTAAGAAATAGATTTCAAACATTTTTACTGACTTCGAATTCGTTTTTTTCGTGCTCCGTAACGATCAGTCAAGTTTTATTAGAAACAATGATTTATTAATTTATCATTATTTAATATCTACTAATATTGAAAAATGAACTTCAGATTTCGATTTCTCATAGTCGATTGTCTTGGATGAAGTTTTACTGGAGACAGTTTATATCGTCTACTATTAATTATTTGGCAAACCAAGTCAGTTTTTATTTATTGATCTTCGACCATATTGGGTCAAACTTCTTAGGAAAAAGAAAATGAAACTAATTACTAATCGTTTGTTAACTTATTATTAACCACAAATTCGACTCCAGATGAGAATTCTTTCGCCTCTATTACCATTCATATAGTTTTCAACTAAAATATTACAAGCTTTTGATATTAATCTAGCTGACAATGTTTTCAGATTGGCTTGGATACAGAAAGATACAGACAAACTTTAGAAGGAAGCATACATGTATAACTACAAACTTATTTTATTTTATATGATCTTTCCTCCAATCTCGAAACAAATCGTTATTTCGTAAAAAAGCCTTTCTTTTACCAAAACAAAACATTATTCGAAAATTTTGTAAAAACAATGACACTATTTGATTTCTCGACCCCAAGACCCTTTGGTCAAACTCTATCAAAAATCATTATTTTCCTTTAAAAAAAGACTCTTTCATTTAATTCTCCGACCCTAAAAACTTTTGGTCAAACTTTATAGGAGATAGATGTAGAAAAAATGAGTGGATTGTTAATCATTTAGACGATGTTTTTTTTCGTCCTTTGATGATCTTTTGACCCTGTTATAAACATATACAGAAACTTTTTTTTCCGTATGATCCTTCTTTCAGTGAAAGAAATTGTCATTAAAATCCTGCTTTATTCTTTGTTCTTTATAATAGTATTGTTAGGTTCCGTGTTTCTTTATTTGATATAAGAGAACCTAAACGTGCATAACAAGAAAACCAATAAGTGAACGAGTGCAAAAAAGAAAAAAACAAAAAGAAAAGAAACAACACATATATCAGGCGAGAAGAAGAAAAGGAAAAAATAATCACAACACAATAGATATAAAACAACTATATAAAACAATATATAAATAACGAAGGATTATCATTTATATCATAATGTAGATTGTGGTTCCTGACAAACATGTAATAAAAATAAAGTAATATTCATTTATTTATCTAATGATTTTAGATATGAGTAAGAAACATAACGTAATTCAAAACAATATTCTTCGATATTGATGATGTGACTCTCATGTTTGTTCTTAAGATTAAATAAAATTTCATCTCGTCGAATATTTTGACGTTTACGTAGACGTGTTTGATGATTTTGAAATTCTTCTTGCTTGATTGTGATAGTAGCTGTTATATCTAAATTTTGAATGGATATTATTTATAATCATATACTAGATTTTGATAAAATTCAACTAAAATTATTAATTATACAAAAAAGTAATTATTTAAATATACGAAAATAAAATGAATGAAAAGTAATCATAGAAGTATAATTCATAAAAAACTCATAGGTAAAAGAGAACTATTTAAATAAATTAAGAAAGTCTTATATATACTTTTTTAATTACCGATGGGTTCCTTTAAGATGATTGTTGGTACGTGGTCGAATACCGAGATAACTATAATGATTTCAAGAAGCAATTGGAAATTTTTTACTATTAATATACATTCGTCGCAAATATGAAATAAATGGCTTAAATGATAAATGTTCCCAACAAAATGCTTGACTTATAATTTCTAACCATTCTCGAACAAGATTAGTTGTAACCATTGGTAAACTAATTAAATGTACAATATGCTTTTGTATATTTTTTTCACGTGCTTCAATTATTAAGTCTGAATAAAAAATATATAGCATATGCATAATAGAGAGAATTAAGTGTTCCTGAATGGCACTATTTACTTAGTTTGCTCATTTTTCTCCAGATAGCTTGAGCAAAATGAAAATGACAATAAGAAATAGCCGTATTATTAAAAATTATTTTTGAAGCTTTTGAAGCAGCAATGTCAAAATCAATTATATGATTTGATGGTGCTATATTGATGCCGAATGCTTTTGCTGCATTGTTTAATGATTGAAATAAAATAAGATATATTTGTGGGTCTTTTTTTTCTGTTGCTGAATAACATACTGGTTTCATATGTAATTAAATAATCCAGCGACAATGAGCTTTATACAAAGTTGTGTTACTTTAATGGAGACGTTGTAGAAAATTAATATTATTTTGTCTTTGGATCTTGAACAAATAAAAATTGGATTTTTAGATCATTTTTTTAAAATTTATAACGAGATAAAATAAAAGACTTGACATTAGTAAATGATCACACTGGTTATCAATTTTAAAACACACAATGTAAATCATTTTTCTTAAAAACAGTTTACAAAATAATTTTAAATATATTACCACATTCCAAGCTTAATGTAGGTGAATAAAACTTTTTAATTTCCAATTAAGAACAAATCTTAACATCACATTCAAATAATTTTTTTCGATTTAATTCGTTATGGATCATTAAGAAAGAAAAAACAATTACATTAATTTTCGTTTTAACGCGCCTAAAAATAAATTAAGAAAGAAAAAAATACATTAAAAAAGAAGACAAATATTACATTAATTTTCGTTTCAAAGTGCGTAAGATAAAAACTAAACAAAATACCTGAAACGAGACGCTCCGTTTTGAATTCCTTCAATTCCTTGAATTCCTTGATTTCCATGACATTTCTAGAATATGTCTGAAATATTTATTAGCATTGAATTCCTTAAAATTTTTTATTTTCTTTGATTTTCCAATATCTGGATGGTTGGTACTGCTGCAAAAATTAATAGTGACCACATGTATCCCGTGTTTCAAAATTACCAAACGTTTTCTTACTGTGGCATCATTGATGAATAATATTCACCATTATAATCAATTATTATCTATTCTTGCACTTAAACTTTGTTTTCATTATTTGCAATTACCTGTAACAACCACTTGGTTGGTTCCGGATATGATGCATGTCGGTTTTCGACATCATCATGAATTTGCTGATGTTATTATAAATTATATTGATAATTTATTAACAGCCCAACACTTAAACTATAAACGTATTAAACGGTCTCGTGAAGCGACTTATCGTCGTAATCAAAAATAAAATTTGAAACAAAGAATCATTCAACGTAAAATTACGTTAATTCATGAGATCTCTCCACTATGGACTTATGCTCACTTAAAATGTGTTTTAAAATTAAATAAAATTCGATATGGTAGTTTAAACATTATACTAAATAATACATTGCATTTACGATTTAATAATCTATTCAATTTAACGCATGCTAGTGATGTTCTACGGTTAAATATTTTTAACTCAAACAAGTACATACAATGGTTTCAATAACATTGTGACCCATTTTTCGTATGTATTGTTCTATTCCTTTACATAATATGTTTCATTTTTTTTCTTTCTTTGCTTCATTACGTTTTCATTACTACTTTGTTTTTGTTTGTTTTCATATACATATATTTCATATCTGTGGTTAAAATGTTTTGTGACGCATTTCCTTCCTACTCGCGATGTGAATCGCATTTGTGTTTTCTACCAATCTGACCGATTGGAAAAGTAATTCTGTGTGATTTATACTTTCGGAAGGGATAGGTGATAGCGTTAACAAATGTTATTTTATGACGCTCACTTATATCCCAGTATATATACATATATATATCTTTTTTTCATTCCTATTGAAAAGATATATTGTCTCGTTAATCATCATGAGATCATGATGATCTAGTATTCTTTATTATGTTATTCTTTTTTTCTTCGTTATCACGTATATGATTTTTCTCTTTTGATTTTTTCTACGATCATTTTATTTTTCTCTTGATATACATATATTGTTTTGTTTCGTTATTGTTGTTATCTTATAAATATATTTTTTGTTAGATCTCCTTCATCTTATTTTCACATATATATCAACAGCTACATAACAAATTATTTATGTAAGTTTATATTTTCCTATGCACTATAGCTCAAAGCTCTACTATACTATCGCCACACGAATTTGAGAGCTGACAGTAGGATAGGGGAACATGTTGGTATCTTGTATGGGTTAGAAGAGGATAAGACGGTGAAGCAGATAAAAAGAAGAAAAAAAGAGAAGAGAAAAACAGAAGCATGAAGAAGGAATTGACAAAAAATTAGGAGAAAAGGATAGAAAAAAGGGAAGAATATGAAGAACAGAATGTGTCAAGTTGTACCATTTTTTGGTTTCCTTTCTGTTATTATGATTCAACAAAACACAACCATTTCAAGAAAAAGGATTCCCGTCAAGCTATCATTTGTTTCACTCGGTTCAAACGAAAAAACTGACCTAGGTGATCATCGCTGCTCTTAAAAAACTTATCCCACATGAAAATATCATTGAAGAAAAGAGATGATCGTAAGTCTGTCGTTTACATGGTTTTTAATCTCTGTTGGATATATTGTTGAACATATACTTCTAATGGTTCTTCAGAGAATGTGGAGTACAAATTTTGTGCTGACACAAAAGGGCTGCAATATGCCAGTCTAAGACCAACATGAAACGTTTGCTGCAATTTCTGTCCCTACATATATGGAAGGAGTGGATAGAAGAGAAATAGCCAAGCGAAGTGCGGAAAGGTGTAAGCGAAAAAACATTGTCGTAATACTTTGGTAGATACTTCACGCCCAGATTTCAGCCATTTCAATTTTCCTAGTGAACTCTAAATACTTCCTAAACTCTTATCGATAGTTGGTTTAAGGGAGAGTTTGTCTGTCCAGGTAAAACCGAGGTATTTAAATTCTTTAACTATTTCAATTTTCTCTTTGTTCATTATTATATTAATTACTGGTCTTTTAACTTGAGTATGAAATATCTGTCCTAGTGTCGTTGCTATATTTATAGGTTGCTTTCATTTCTTCGAGTACTTCTATACTTCTGCATGATAGGTGATTTTGTGAGTACGCTAAGATCGTCTGCAAAGAGGTGAACTGAATGATCCTCGAGCATGTTAACAAGATCACTATGAAAGACTATAAAGAGGCACGGGCTAAGATTGGTACCTTGGGGAAGTCGAATATTTATCTTAAATATGTCTGATGTTTTTTCGCCGTATGCTACGTAAGCTGTTCTATCTTTTAACCAGTTTACAATCATTTTTAGAAATTCAAACGGTGTGAAAACTATGAAATTTGAATATAAGGGCAGCGTGCCACACTCGATCGTAGGCTTTTTGATAGTCAGCATAGATAGCTAATGTTGGTAAATTAACGGCCATATTATTCTTCACTTCTTCATATATATTGATAAAACTCGAGTAGGAAGAAGACATCTAGGACGAAAACCAGACTGCTCTTGCAGCACTAAACGGTTACTTTCTACCCAATTCCTGATTCTCTCCAAAAGAATTTTTTCGAAGAGTTTTGAATGAGTAGCTAACAACGATATTGGTGTGGTTTGATCACATCTTGGTATTCCTACTTTTAATTTATTTAGTGTTCCGATCTTTGCTACTTACCATTCCTCTAGATATCGACATTCCTTCAACCAAGTATTAAAGCAATCTATTAGGCAGTCAGTATAACTCGAAGGCAGTTTTTTAATCATAAAATTAAAAATTGAATCCAATCCAGCCAATATTTTTGGTTTTAAAGCTCTTATTAACATTCTATTTTCGATCTTTGAACTCGATAGTTTGCTCAATAATATATTATATTCAGTTTCTACGTTCATTTCATGTTCATTAAAATAGTCAATCGTTGGAGATTCGAATTGTTCACTATAGTGTTTCCGTTATTCTTTCATGATATTTTCATGCTTTTTCAATACTGTTTTTTCGACTGCTAGTTTGTAAAAGAGAAGAGAAGGGGATTTATAAATACGCGAAAGGTGTGACCAGAATGTTTTTTCTGAGTTATCATGTGATGATTGAATGTTTCACAAGAACTCATTCCATCGAACGACTTTATATTTTCCAATTGTAGTCCTCGATTCTTTTGTTAGAACTTGTAATAAGACTCTCGTTTCTTCACAATGAATACGTTTTTGTCTTAGATGATAGTATTTATTCCTCACTTTCTTTATTTCTTTCAATTTTTCGTTGATTGTGTTTGGTAGTGATAGCCTGTATTTTTCTTTCTCTTTCCAGTAAATCACTCTGTTTTTGACAGCAGCAATAAAACGGGCATACTGTTTACACCATTCATCTGCGCTGCTTCTCTTTTGTTCCTCTATCCAGAATGATTGAAGTAAGACTGGTATTGCCTCGAAGACTTTCCAATTAGTGATTGGAAAAAAATGTGCTCGCATTAAATGAGGCACTAGTACATGATAAATTAATCGGCTAATGATCACTCGTACCGTACTGAAGTGTTTCGCTAAAAGCAGAACTGATGTTTGTAAAAGACAAATTTATATTACGCAGAGAGCATTTTGACGTATGACGTATGTGAGGTGGATAGTACATAGTGTAGATTATTCTCTTCAGTCCATTCTTCCACTGTAGCATTGAAATCACCCGTTATAATAGTACCTTCTATCATTTATTGCCGACAGGGGCTCCATAACTCGTCTACTTCTGCGAAAATGCAGATAGATAATTGTACTTGATATACTAATTCAATCACTTCAAGTGCGCGAGTATTCCATCCTTGTACATTATAGCACATTATTATTAATGTTTCATTTTGAACAGTAAAACCATACACTTCAGTGTCCTCCTATTTCTGTAGAACGAAATTTAAGGTACTATTTGTGTACCACTCATCTAAAATAGATTGTATTACCTTCTGATCTTTTGCAGAGAAGTTTCATAGTCTCAATTGATGCATCGCTTGTTCCATATGATTAGAGGATGTTTTTTGGAGCGCATGGGAACGCGGAGAAAACACTTTAGCGAAAATGTTTAAATGGAACATTCTACTTATTGGTATGTGAGTTCTGTTTATTCTGGTTGATATCGTTGATCATAGTTGTACACATCGATGAACGAGGTCAATTACTGATCTGTGAACTAGTGAGATTAATAGCAGGTTTTCTATTTGACAGATTGCGGTTCAACTGAATTCCATCATTTAGATTTACAAGTGCTAAATGAAATCCATTGAGGTATTGTTGTGCCACGCAGTACTAAGAAAGGCCGGTCTGTTTTACTACTATTGAGTAGAGGTGGTATGAGATTTTGTACGAAATCTCTGATAGTAGAAATAACATCGAGTAGAACTGCTTGATGAAGCTGAGTATCTTATTTGACTGTATTCACTTCAGTTCTAAGTACATCGACTTTGTCTTCAATCTGTTCAGTACTATTGATTAATTCCGATAAGTTATTATGAATACTTTCGAAGCACTGTGTATTCATCAGGGTAATGTCTCCCGAATCATGTGTTATGTGGTTCTGTTCTATTTTCCATTTGTTTAAAAGTTGATGATTCGCTATTGCTAGAGCAGGAAAATCTTGTTCTCCTCGTTCAAATTTCGGCGATTCTGTCTTTGGCTCAAACTGATGTAATTTTCCATTTTTCATTGCTTCTTCAACTTGTCCTGTTAATCGTTGCTTGTATTCACGGATACACTGGCAATGGTTATCGACTGTATGATGGTTTCCACCATACTGCACATTTCAGTGCACTTTTACAAACATGTTGAGAATTACATGACAGACTTGCTAGACATACTCGACACTGATTGACAGAATTACATCTATTTCTCAGATGACCAAGGCACCAGCATTTGGTACAGTAAGTTGCGCGAATTCCTGGAAAGAATGGTGTGATGAACAACCACAGATAATCCTTTACGTCAAATCTAAAATCATTACATTTTCTTTGATACGAGTACTGCATAGGTTCTATACGCCCAGCTGATGCAATTATGCGTTTGATTTCCATTTCTACAAATTCTTCTTCTAGTTCGCTTGGAACATATCAAACAACTAATGCAAACGAATCTGGCTTGAATTTCGGTTTAATGATTTCAACATCAATTCCATTTATTTGAGTAGGTCATTTATCGCTTGCGACTAAGGCTGCATAAACCTCCCTACCATTAACACCGAGTTTAAGCTTTTGTCTAGTCCATTCAACTAACGTAAACCGATGGATATTAATTCCATTACTTTTCAGCTCATTAAGTATTGATTCACTTGCATTAATTGCTAGTAGAATTTTGTTTCGGCCCACCCTTGTAGAAAATTGTATATGGAAACATGGTAGATCTGATGATACTGCATGTTTGAGCTGATCGAAAGATAGCCAGTTGTCTTGACTTGCATTTCGATCTGTTGATCGCTGATCTTTACGCGATGTTATAGTTGTTGGTTGGTTATTACCATTATCATTTTGGAACTTCTTTTTAGGTCTTTGTTGCTGAAATCCTCCATTGTTAACCGATTCACTACTTTCATCCAGTAGATGAGTTCTTTTAGGTGTTGAACGTGCTTGTTGTTCATCAATTTGAATTTGATTGAATTAATTCTTTTGAAGATATGCATGTATATCTATTGCCACTGTTGGACACTCTATTAAGAACATAGAGATCCATTTCAGTTGTTCATCTGATATGCCGTGACGATAAAGATTTGTTAGTTGTTTATTATTTGTGGAATTAATGATTTCTTCTGTCAACATCTCTCACCATTCGAAGAGTAAGACAATGAGAAAAAAAGAAAGGAATGTATAAAAAAATAAGACAAAAGAATGCGTCTGCTCTTCATGGAACAAAATGAGGGAATGGGTTCTAAGATATCGTCATTTAACGAAATATGAAAAAATAGACTTTTATTTACAGAAAAATAACGAATGCAGCAAGTTGAATTACTGTATATTGTATTTCGATTTTGATTCACTTAATACATTCTATTAAAAAAACAAAATATACCAGAAGATAGAAAGTGAAAAGCTCTACAATGTATAAAATAAAAGAAAGACACTTGGTTATTGTAGAAAAATAATGACATTTTCATAACGGCGAACATCGATCACATGGTATTTTAAACACAAAAGGCGTATATATAAAAGTAATTTGTTCTTTGTAAATTGTAGAAATTTTCACGCTGCATCTTGTAGTATATTTTGTTTCTTTCTTAAATGAAGCATATAGGTTGATGAAAAGACGAAATAACAGAAATCGAACTCATCGTGCACCAAAACAAAACATCTTTTTCACGTCGTCCAAATTTGATTGCTCAAATTTTTGTCCATTTCGAAACGAAAAGTGCATGTATGAAATAAACAGTCATATGTAAAATATATAGCTTTATACTCTCTATCTTCTGATATATTTTGATTTTTTCATACAATGCATTAAGTAAATAAAAATAAAAATACAATGTGCTGCATCCATTATTTTCTGAAAATAGAAGCCTATTTTTTTCATATCTCGTTAAATGACAATATCTTAGAACAATACTTATGAAATTTGTTCGTATGAAAAAAAATTTGATGCATTCACCTGTCACACACAAAAAAAAAGGTGATGGAATTTAATTAAATAGTGAAGATAAACGTAAAACTTGAGTGATCATGACTTTTGGTATTGATGCTCTTAATCATTCTGATCGATTTTTTACATTAAAAGATATAGCAACACAAATTTTGCCAATTGTTTGTCATGCTACAATTGATCCAGAACTTGATGTTGAACAACAAGTGAAAGTTTATAACAAAAAAAAATAACAATAATTATTCTTGTTTGCTTTTTTTGAATAGGCATTTAAAACAATATAAGTATTTATTAAGAAATTAGAAATAGTTTCTGAAAAGCCAGAATTAGCAATTGAAATGGGAATAAAATGTGTTTTGTTTGTTTTTTTGGAAAAAATATAAATTTTATATCTAGAAAAAGATGTTAATTCAAGTAATGTTACTGGAACAGCAAATGAAACATCATGGGCTTTAACATCATTTTCAAGTAATATTGGTAAATTACCAACAAAATCACAACAACTATCAGTTAATCTAACATTAGCAAAAAGTTATTCATAAACTACTTTAGCAAATCTTTCAACAACTACAACGACACCAAAAGGTTAGCTTTTATAAAGATTATTTGTCTAATTTCACTAAAATTAAATATTCACCTAAATATAAAAGATAAAAAAGTTTTTATGTACATCAAAAAAAGAGTAGCACAAGAGAAATTACTGTCATAGGAAAAGAAAAAAATAAAATGGTAATCAACATGTCAACATCCTGTTATTTTTCTCCATCATCTTAGACTAAGTCGTTCAACAATTTATGTCACTATTGTATTATTTTATTATATTTTCCAATTTAATACTATTTAGTTTCATCTTGTCAATATTCCTATGCAAAACAGACAAAAAAACTATCTGGATTGCATACGTATCTTAGTTTTAAGTATTCAGCTTAACAGTTTTTTTTGTTGATATTTTGTATTGTGAAACAAAATATAAGGTTATGCATTCACTTTTACTCTTGACATATTCAATATATATTAAAAATTCCTCAAAGACTTTCGAGCACGCAACTTATAATGTCAAATACACTTTTCAGGATAATAAAAAAATTTTATTAAATAACAACTATGCCAATTTAATCAGAAAGAAAAGAAATATTAGTTTTTTTTTCCTACTATGTTAAATTCATATAAAACTGTAGTCAAGAATATGATAAATAATCAAAATTTAAACAAGATACACGTTTTTTATTATGAAATAATATCCCATGTTTTATTTGATACTATTATCTGTATAAAATAATGTATTCCTGTCATTCATTAATTGATGATATGATCACTGATTATTTAAACGATTTATTTTTCTCCACAAGAAAAAAGTATTATTGGTTGATTTGACAAGTTTAATTATTATATATCCACTTTTATCAATAGATATATTAATCTATCATTTGAGAATATAAACAATAGTTTTCTATATTAACATATTGTTTTTTCAAATAAAGAACAGCAAAAATATATATGTATATAGAGTAAAAATAACTTAGTAGAAATATATCACCTTGACAAACAAATCGGTTCATTTCGATCGACCGACTAGTAACTTGCGTCGATGAATCAATGTTAATAGACTATTTTTTTCATAAGTGGTTGAAATGTTGTTCTCTTTCTCAGTTTTTCTCTTATTCACTTGTCATTTTCTATTTGCTTGACATAAAGAAAAAAGAAAAAGAAAAACGTTTGAATAAGTTATTCATTCTTTTTTACCTACTACATGAATAAACTCTGTTTATTGTAAAAAAAAACACCTATAGGAGTAGATACTAATGATGGCCAATCATCGATTAAAACAAAAATAACATCTAAACTAAAAGCTAAAGCTGTAACAGAAGAACAGGTAGATAAAAAGAAAAAAAAAGAAATTTTTAGAATTTTAATTGATTTATTTAGATACTTGGTAAAGGATCGTCAATCATCAGTATTAGCTACATATTTTCATAAAACAGATGATAATAATAATAATGATGATGGTGACGATGAAGATAAAACATCATGGGATGATATGAAATTAAATGATTGGGGTGATACACAAAAAATTGGAGATGATAAATGGAATAATTTTTCTACTTCTTCATCATTTCAATCAACAACAACACCAAAATCCTTTAGTGGAACAAATGCAGCTGCATGGAAACAAGATAAATCAATTTCAACAAGCCAAACAAAAAATGATTGGGATAGTGATGCTTTTTTTAATGATGTTCT
>JAJEKB010004158.1:0-25619 GCA_022393335.1 Macrotrachela quadricornifera | reverse complement strand
AAAACTTTATTTTCCATATTCTTTAAATCAAATGGTGCTGTTCTTATGCATACTGTTGATAAAGACGAGACAGTAGATCACGATTATTATATTGAAAATTGTCTCAAGCCTGTTATCAAAGAAATACGGAAACAAAGAAAGTCAGCAGGTACAAAAGGCATCAAATTGCTTCATGACAATGCTTCACCCCATACTCATTCCGATGTCATTAATTATTTAACAAAAGAAGGTATCATTATAATGCCGCATCCACCATATTCACCTGACCTTGCACCATGTGATTATTGGTTAAATGATTACATCAAGCGTAATTTAACTGACCAGCCAAATGAAAAATCATTGACTCGTGCAGTATCCAAGGTGGTCAAAAATATTCCGGAAGAAGAGTTTAAAAAAACTTTTGACAAACTATTAGAAAGGATGGAACTTTGTATAAATAATCATGGCGACTATTTTGAACATTTAATAAAATAAAATGAAAAATATCTCTCTCTTTTCTTAAATTTCTTTAATGTTGCCAGAACTTTTGGTCAGACCTAAGTACCATTCGATTCCTCGGCCCCAAAAACCCTTTGAAAACATTTTTTGGAACTATTACATTCTATTATTATCGATGTTACAGGCCGAAGAAATCTGGTTGGTTTACGCGGTAAACAAACTTTAACGATTTTTAACGTGTCTATAACCCTTTCTTTCAAAAAAGGGAATAAAGCAAATCTGAACATCATGTATGCTATAGCACATATATGTTGAATAGTATAATAAAACTATTTCTGTCTTTCTACTTTGGATAAATAAATCATAGTAATTATTTGTACAGTCTAAAGACAAATATTTTTGACTTAAATAATCATCTATCCAATTTAATATCAATATAATTAATATTTACAAATTAATTTGATCATATCCATGAATAATTAGACAACTTCATTCTTTTCTTTTTTCTTATTTATTTGAAATGAATGATACTTAGGGTATACCAAAAGTAGTGAGCCTGATACTTTATTCTTGTATCGAAGGCTTGGAGAAATTTTCTTTTTTTACCAATAGATAGAGCGTGTTTCACTCTATTTTTCTATGCTATTTGATCAATATGAAACTGTTATCATAATAATAAAATTTCGATAAGATCGGTTTCTGTCGCATATGTGCTGGTAGCATGAAACCTCGTGTGTATTTTTGGAATAACTTTTCATAGAAACAATATAGAGAACTACGGTTTTCGCCGTTGGAAAGAGGAGATGAAGTCGCATCGAACCATATATTATCGATTTTTCTAACATGATTTCTGACGGTTTTTTTATTCTATTTTCTAACCGTCGGACAAACGCTTGTTTCATGAAAAAAAGAAAAAGCAAAAAATTTGATAGAATATCCTAGTAGAGATTCGTCTAGAATAGGTATTATCCATAAATAATTAAATTTAAAGAGCTGAGTCTTACGCAGTTTGTAGATCTTCGATTAACGGTTTAAATGTGAACACGATTATTGACAATTTACTATAAACAACTCATGCAATAGATTTGCTCTTTAAAAGGTGAGCTAAAACCTTACAAAAAGCAGGTTAGAAAAATCAGTAATACATAGCTTGATGCGTCTTCATCTCCTCTTTCCAACGGCGAAAACCGCAGTTCTCTATCTTGTTATCATCAAAAGTTATTCCAAAAATACTCACAAGCACTCATGCTCATGCTACCAGCGTATATGCGACAAACACAGATTTTATCGAAATTTTATTATTATGATAACAGTTTCATATTGATCAAATAGTATAGAAAAATAGAGTGAAACACGCTCTATCTATTAGTAAAAAAAGAAAATTTCTCCAAGCCTTCTATACGAGAATAAAGTATCAGGCTCACTACTTTTGGTATGCCCTAAGTAAACATTCATTAATTCATGAGTTGTAGCAACTAGACGATAGTATATGACTCTATACTTGTATAAATATATCTCTTTTCTCATTTCATCATCATTCAGGTCCTATTTCAATATCAATAATAATTAAGTCAGTTCAACTCAAAATAATTCAAAGTAAGTTCTTTCATTCATTTTTTTCCGATTTTTTGTTGTTTTTAGATTTGTTTCCGAAACATATTCAACGACGATGTATATATGGTTTATGTTTCAAGGTGATTATTACTTTAATAATACAGAGAAACACTCTTAATAAGCGAAATGCAAAAATGTCCGTGAAGGCCTGTTATACATGTGCGTATGTATATGTATTGTCTTACCAGTCGGCTATGTCAATTGTCTTTCAATTATCACAGAGAGTTTCTCTGTATGCACGTGCGAAAAAGAATAAAAAAAGAGGCAATACAAGTAGGTGAAAAATGATTTTCCGCTAATTCATCAAATAAAATGTTACAATTTCTTTCGTACAAATTCTATGCTCTCTTGTACATCTTTAATACTAGGGTGATTAGGAAGTAATGAACATTGTCGAATGCTAAGAGCACGTTCATAGAATGAGAGCGCTTTCAAGTAATTGTCTATACTTCTGTACACTCAAGCGATATTGCCGTACGAGGGAGCTAAATCAGGATGATTTGTAGGAAGAGATTTTTGAAAGATTTCAAGTGCTTTTTCGTGAAACGAAAGTGCTTTAGAATACTCTCCCATGTTGTCATACACCGTAGCAATGTTGTTGTAGGAAGTAGCCAAACCAGGATGATTTGTAGGGAAAGTTTTTTGACGCATTTCAAGTGCTTTTTCGTAAAACGAAAGTGCTTCTGAGTAATTGCCCATACTTCTATGCACTCCACCGATGTTGTTGTAGGAAAGAGCCAAATCAGGATGATTTGCAGAAAGAGTTTTTTTACGCATTTCAAATGCTTTTTCGAAAAATGAAAGTGCTTTAGAATACTCTCCCATGTTGTTATACACCCAGGCGATGTTGTTGTGGGAAGTAGACAATAAAGGATGATTTTCAGGAAGAGTTTTTTGAAAGATTTCAAGCGCTTTTTCGTAAAATGAAAGTGCTTTAGAATACTCTCCCAGGTCGTAATGCATCCCAGCGATGTTGTTGTAGGAAGGAGCCAAATCAGGACGATTTGCAGGAAGAGTTTTTTGACGAATTTCAAGTGCTTTTTCATAAAATGAAAGTGCTTTCGAGTGCTCTCCCATGTTGTTATACACTAAACCGATGTTGTTGTAGGAACTAGCCAAATCAGGATGATTTGTAGGAAGAGTTTTTTGACGAATTTCATGTGCTTTTTCATAGTACCAAATGGCTTTTTCATAATCACCTTGATAATATTTAACTAATCCAAGTTGATTATAATAAAGTGCTTTATTACTCTCATCGAATGTTTGCTCGAGTAATAATTTGTAGAGTTCTTCCGCTTTATTCAACTGTTTTATGTGAAGTAATAAACTACCTATTCGTTGCCATCCTGTCCCACAAGCACTTTCTTGTATATGTTTGGTGAGTGTTCGAAGTTGTGGATCATCATCTGATGTTAGCGTAAGTTCCACTTGATAAAGTGGTTTGTTTTTATCAATTTGTATAATTTCACCAATACGAAAGACGGTGTGCATAGAGAAAAGAATTTCTTCTTCCGTCTTGAAATAACTAAATTTTTGAATGGCAGCAAAAGGAGCGGACGAAACAGAAGGATCAATAGACATTCGAAAAAGAATGCCGACCATATCAGTTTTCGTTAACGCACCTTTGGCGAATCTGAGGGATACTTCTCGTTTTGTACTGGTAGAAAGGAAGTTATTAAAAGACATTAAACCACCTTTTGTTTTAGAAAGTGTTTCAAAATCTTTAGTCGATAGACCTTGCCCTCGATAAACTATAAATGACTCTCCTTTGTAAGAACTAAGCTGTTGCTGATGTACTTGTTCAATTTGTTGATGAAGATCACGTATAAAGAAGCCCATATTAATAATGGTGTCAGCTTCTAATGTTCGCAGTGCTCGATTTAACATTTTATACGTGAAGCATTCACGCGTATACCACCAGATTGCCAATTGTGGGTGATATTCATGTTCAAATTCATTAATAATTTTTAATTCAATCATATTACCGTCGTAAAGTTTACAGCAGTAATTTCCTAAATCCTTGATGGATTGTTGACCATGCTCCATTTCAAGGAGAATATCCTTGAATATTTGTGTGTACATAAAGTTGGGCTCCAGTTGATTTAAATCTTCATTGGAAGTTCCTTCATTCACAGTAACAAAACTAATTGGAATGGAATCTTGTTCACATTGTTTCACCGCCAGTTGCAATTCTTCACAAATGGATGTAATTGATGTATATACACCCTTAACTTTCTTCCATTGTTTCACCCATTGTTCATGATAGGATTTATTACCACAGAAAATATAAATGGCATCTAATTGTGATATACTATGAATATCAGGGATTAGATGTTGACCTAATGATCCCGATGTAATGATTAATGCTTTCTCATTTTCAATATTTTTGAGAAACTGAATACATTGTTCTTGATCAGTAAAAATATTTACTTGGTTAATAATGCTTCTCAATTGTGCCAATGTATTTTGTGAATCTTTGTGTGATTCGTGAATATTAGCGTCGACCCAAATTAATGAATAATTTTGGACAATTCGTCCAGTTGTATTGCTTGCTGTTGTTGTAACTCTGATAGTATCCTCTGGTAACGTGGAAATATTATGTTTTGATTTTTTTGCACCCATGTAGTTCTGAATGATCACTTGGTTACAAATGTAATGTTTTGTATAACTAGTTGCGTTTCTAGGCTGAAAGAGAAATCACATCATGTGTTTACAAGTAGCACTCATCATATGGATTCGCCGACCCTTTTCTGAAAGAAAATTTACTACGATTATTACTTAAAATAATTTCGATTCTGACCATATTGTATCTCATAGTCCTTGATCGGAAGAAAAACAGGAAACAAATATCTACTCTTTAGCAATGATCGTTTTATATAACTATTCCTACCTCTGATTCATATATAAATCATAATCGTCATTTAAACTCATTTCTTGATGGAATAAACCATATTTCTTATATCCATGTTAAGGATTATCACTACATAAAAGTTTGTACACGAAAATTTCAAGCTCTTATGCTCAAGCTACTGTGTCAAACAATATTATTTCTCAGTACGGAATGTGATTTCTTATAGCTAAACATATAAACTATCGTAGTCGATATCAATGTTTCGACACAGGTATAACTAGTGCATCATTTAATGTCATTACTCATTCTTTTGATAGGAGAAGCTTTAAGAAATTGTGAAGATCATTCAAAACTATAAAATTCGGGACAGCTTCTTAAATCTTTAAGACACCACAACTACATATCGATTTGTACCTATGTTACAACACGCAAATAACAGCATGCTAACATCCACAAATTTTTTACTAAATAGATTCTGTTACGTCAAATGTCTAATAAGGAACTATTTTGGTTCAAGAACTGATTCATTTGACAATTTCTGAAGATATCTCAACTCTCGCTTATTATGATTACGATAAACCATTAAAATAAATGTCACGTCGCTCGTCGCTCGCCGTCCACTCGACTACTCACGACTAGCCGTTTCCATATTTATTAGTACTCCACCTTATAATATTAATTCAGTTTTGAAGCGAATAGATGCACTTCATTGGTATTCTTCTGAAAAAGTACTGTGCTATTGTTATTACATTCACCAAGACGAAACTAACAGAAGGAAAATTACTTAAAATTTACTACAAATAGAGTGCATTACATTGTTACCTGGAAACGATCTTCATTTACTTTGAATAGTATTTTACCGTTGATGTCTATGTAGATTCAACAACGGACTTTAAGCTGCCACTTTAGGTATTTTACATATTTCTATATAAATCTTACCAAGAAATTTGACGCATAGTAATCAACAAAGAAAAATGTTTCAATCAAAATCAATCTTGAGCATAGATTCACGACTGTCAACCATTCTTCAGTCAAGCTTAAAATAAAGAGGAGTTCGTCAAAAAAGCCAAGGAACACATCAGAAAAATTTTTATTGACTTTAAATTCGCATTTTTCGTGCTTGATTACAATCAGCCAGTTTTATAAGAAACTATGATTTAGTTATTAATCATTAATCAATAACTATCGATATTGAAAATTTAACTTTAGGTTTGAGTTTCCCATACCTAGTTCTTTTTAGCGAAAGATGAATGGAGACAAATCAGGAAACCGATTCTTTTCTCTTAAAAAAGTTCTTTTTTTTAATAAAATAAAAATACTTGAAAAAAAATTTTCAAAAGCTGATGGTATCAACCGATTTTTTGGCCTTAAAAATCTACGGAAAATTTTTAGGATATATTACGCACTAATCATATCGACCTAGACATTTCTGTTTCCCGATTGGTTAGGACAGACAGACAGACTTTAGAAGATATTTACAGCGGTAAAACCCTTTTCTTCAGAAAAAAAAATAGTTTCTCTTTTTGAAACCTATATTAATAAATTTTCATAAAGTTCCGATTGATATTTGATCAGATGTTTTATTCAACTGAAATTTAAACATTGTATAATTGCTAGTTTTACAAAACCAAAAGAGAAAATGAGTGTCAAAAATCACAATCAAAGAGAACCTGAACTGATACAACGCCGACCTTATGAGATGTAATTAATAAAATGGATTACTATTTAATATTCTGTTTTTTATTTAAATGATCAGGTATTCCAGTTACACTTTTCTGTAAATGTCACATACTAATAATTATGATTTTAACTGTCAAACATGATTTGAAAGTGTATGAAACTGCAATTGTTTCATTCCTTACATTTTATCTACCCTACAATCATCGTGTCCTGATGCTACCCTGCCCAACACCCACCATGTCCTAATTCTGTCCTGTTCAGAAAAATAGAGTAGGACAGAACACAACAGGACAGGTTTACCTTGCATATTTCTAATTTATGCGACCTACAACACTTTGAAAAGACACGATCTACACAATATTCAACAAAATTATAGTGTCATTATTTTATAAAAATTAATTATTTCGAGTGACATTACATCTATTCATCTGTCTATCGAGGTGTACTTTCAATTGTCCAATTTATCTATTGAATCATTGGCGTATTAAGAATTGAATTGAAACAAATCATCTTAAAACAATGACTTATTTCTATATTAGCTTATCTAGTGAGCTCCTGAGGACCGTATGAACTGAACCAAAGTTGCCACTAACCAAATTACAATCCACATTCCATGTGTTACCATCTTTTAACATATAGGTATCGAGCGAACAAAAAATTACTATCGGCTGTTCAAAGTGTTTTGAAGAAGTTTTACATTATCTTCTTCATCTTTTGAGTTCTGTCTTATAGTGACACTCGCATCTTCTTAAGAGCTACCTGATAGTCGTACAGGTAACATTTTGAGGATATCTGGTGATGGTATGTGCTACTTTTGAAATCCTACCTGGACAGAATATCTATGACTAGTGGACCCCGTGCATACTGCGCAGCTGTTTCCATCGTAAATCTTCACTCGATTGAAACTATGGCGATGCTGCACAACCTTTGTACACCTAGAGTTCCCTACCGTTTTGATAACCTTACATCGCATGTGTTTTTATAGTATATATGGCATTCGGCTTTTGCACCTTTTTTCTCTATTGTCTTGTGCCGAAATGTTTTGTATTCTAATCACCATACACACTTCAAAGCTGCTGGACACCTCTATATAATAGTTCTTCAGAAGCTATGGATATTTCATATAATAGCCCTTGAGTACGTATGGCTAGCCTCATAGGATAGATCTTGAGGACCTAGGAGTACTCCTATATGATGGTGTTAGGACATGTTTCCTTGTATAGGTAATTCACCTTTAATCATTGACCTCGAATCTGATCGGTCGCAGAAAATTGATTAACAGGAAAGGGACCAGACATGACTAAGACTACACAGGTGCGACCACTAGGTTTGGAAAGACTTAACTCTCACTAGATCGATAGACTTGAGGCTTGGAAAGGCAGAATTCAATCTATCTATTCATAACAAAACCTACAGCAACATCACAAACAATTAAATAAAATTTATTCATCGACAATAAATCGAAAATTCAGGTGCTTTTGATAACAATTATGATGATAAATTTCAAGAAAAGCTTACTTTGATTTGACGAAGACAAAATATGGCAAGTATAGAAACAAGTTTCAGTGATTTTTCGTTTTTCAATTTATTCAGGCAGAGAAATAACGAAAAAATAGATGATGTTATGCCTAAAAAATGCACCTTTCAGAGGACGAAATTTTCTTTTTTCACAACGGTAAACAATACTAGCAGCTTGAGGCACAAGCACCGCGTTTTCTTTCGCTCCTAAAATAAGATTCTCTGTACGAATGTGTGTGCTTGTCCTTGGTAAAAAATTCAACTTTTTCGTTTCTTCTCTGATAAGACATTTGCTTATAAAACATTAGAACGGAGGGGGGTCCATAAACGATGAAATCGGCCCTTTGAAGAAATTCAATTTCTTCCATATAAAACTGTCACATAATGTGCTTGAAATTATTTACTAATAGAATTATGTCGATTGCCGTTACCTGGACCATACACAAGCCACCTGAAATAGTTAATGATTTTCATATATACATCATATCCGATTAAAGATGGTAATAAGATATTTTCACCTATTAATCTACGGTTAATTGGATCAGTTCTTATATGGTTGAATGGTACTTTGGAGTGCTACAAAATAATATAAAAACATTCAACAAAACTACTGATTGATATGACTTCATATAGAGCAAATTGCTCTTGTGTATGTCCTTATGATGTGTATAGTCTACTAAAATTGTGTATCATAGGTAACTAATATGATTATGAACCAATTTAATTTTCATATGATTTGATAGAATTTTTCAAGAGCTATAAAATGGTATAAAAATATCAGTAAAAAAATACTGACCACACAGAAGAGTTCAATAAATACTGATCCCAATATGTGATTTTGATTATTTTTGGCAAATATTTGTTGGTTTTTGGTTACGAAAAGTGTGATTTAGATAAAAATGAATATAATATTCCAAATCAGTATTCAAAAGTACTTGGATTTATGTCATTTTCAAACTATTTCAGCGACGTTTTTTTTCGTCGAAAAATTCACGCTTAGTCTTCCTCAGGGATAGGTCAAAAAATGAACTTCATAATGAAGCCGCTTCAACTGTCGGAAACACATTTTAGAGCTACCAAATAATATGGGAACTCACAATTGTACATAGTCATACAAACAAAACACCATTTTAACGAAATTCATTTTTTGACCCATCCCTGAGGAGGGCTAGAGGTGAATTTTTCAACGAAAAAAAAGTCGTTGCAATGGTTTGAAAATGGGATAAATCCAACTACTTTTGAATGATGATTCGGAGTATCATATTTAAGTATTTAAGTTTTTGAAGAGAGAGAGGGGAGGCATTGAGAGTGCAAAACCTCACAGAGTCACGTGTGGGTGAGGATGAAATTCTGGAGGAGGGTGTACCAACACGTCACATGGCCAGCGTAGAGTGATGGTGGAACGCTTGGAAAGGGAAATACCTGAGTAGTTGAAAAGCTGAATAGTTGAATACGTGAATTCAACTTTCAAGTTTGACACTACTGGGTAGACCCCGGTAGTCCTTGTAGACCCTACTAAACTCTGAAACAGAAATTAGTAAAACTCAATTACTTTATAATTCATTGTTTTTGAATTGCTTTGTACTTCATTTAGGTCATCCAATAATTTCTTAGATTTCTAGTATTTCTTATAATTATAATAATTATAATAATTATAATAATTTTAATAAATCCAAAATTCTAATAGTTCTTATATTTTCAATAATTATAATAATTTGAATAGTTCTAATAATTCCAATAATTCTAGAATTCTAATAATTTGTGTAATTCTAATCTAATAAGCAGATTAGATAATCTCTGATGCAAGTCATCTATGGCCTGAAAAGAATACGAAATTCTAATGAAAATTCCAGAATTTTATAATAGGATCACTACTGGTATAGATATGACTTCCGTGTTTAAGATCAGTATCCTGCTGTAGACGCCAGTTTGAACCAAATTGGTCTAAAACGAAAGCATCAATAAGTAATGTTACGTTATTTTCATTCATTACTGCAGTTTGATAGCATGAAGAAAATAATCTTCAAGGATTGAAGTATAATATGAACCATCAAAATTACATTGAAACATGTATCAGGTCAATATATCTTTCACATTAATTGCATCCCAAATATGTAGTTTTTGAGGACTTTTAGGTGAACATTTTAATTCTTTATTAAGAGTTGTTAACCATCGACGAACCGTGTCACGAAAAAGGTGAAATGAAGCTTCATCTGTAAATATTGTATTAATAAAATCATCATTTTTATGCTTTTCAGCCCATTGAACACATCATTCTTTTTCATCAGATATTAACATATGAGTAGACTTCAGTAAAAACATTTCATAACCATATTCATGAAGATGACGACTAATTGTTGGTGTTGAAACTATCTTTTGGTAGATTTTCAATAATTTTCCTTTTATTTAGCTTTTCAAAAGGAAAGAAATGACACTTCTAAGTATTTCTACGATCAAATCTCTAGATAATGTTAAGAGATAGAAATAACTTTAAAATGTTGACAAAACATTTCTTATATGCTATATTTTAAAAGGTCTAATCGATGATCTGCAAGATAGAAATCATAAAAAGAAAATACTATTGGGTCGCTTAGTATAGTTATGACATATTCATCTTATTGATGAGCTAAACTTTCTAGAAAACTAACTGTTCAGCTGTTTTAATAACATGATCAAGTAACTGTATCGCTTTGAAAAGAAACTAACTACATTATGTGTCATCGCAAAGCTCTACTTATATCGAAGCAAAAACTACAGCTGGAAAAAAACCATTGGCTTAGCGAGTCATTATCATGAAATTTACTACCCTATTTCAATCACTTCATTGATAGAAACGCAACAAAAAGGACAGTAATATCAGGAAACCAGACACAATTCTGAGATTGGGGTTATGAAGGAAAGATTTACCGGAACTGTGACAGGCTCATAGGAGAAAGCTGTTAGCATAGTCCCTGTGGGATTAACTCAGAATAACGCTAAATCATTATCGATTTTCTTGCAAATGAATGGCAATATCGTTGGCATATTCGATACATTATTCAAACAGTCTTCAAGGCATACGACTATTAGCGACGACATTGATGATAAAGTGCATTAATGTTTATGCTTTATTATGATTTGTGAGAATTTCTATTACATACCATCTGTTTCATAAGCTTGTGCAATAACACAGTGTAGAACAGAAAAAGAAAAACATCAATAATATTTTTTCTACATCTTGTTTTTCTTCTTTCTTCCTTTGTATAAAGCAACGTGTGAACACACGATTATATCGAAAATAGACTACAAAATGAAGATATTTGTATATTGATTCATCAGTTATTGATCATTTTGAGATGAAAGAGATTCCTGTATCCATTCCATTCTTATCACCATTCAATGGTAAAACAATTGTCCTCGAACTTGGACGTGAAATAGGTTTCAAAGCAAAACAACAATTAATTAACTATTTACGAGAACAACAAGCACATATTTCATATATTTTGACAGCTAGTGTATGTTTTCTTTTTATTTCATTAAATATATGGTTGAAATCAACTTTTTCTTAGACTGATTATGTTTTGGCTACGAATAGTGTAGATACCTACAAAATACGTCGTGCCAAACAGCTTGGTTTACCAGTAGTCAATGTTGAATACGTCTACGAATGTCGTCGTTTGCCACCTGGTCAAACATCAATTGATATCAACAAATTTATAATCAAATCAGTTGAAGATCAAGAAAATTTTATAAAAACCGGCACTATTTCCATAGGAGGTATTATTACAAATAATTCTTTTAAAAATCATGTCAAATCTTCTTGCTCATTAGAATCTCGAGTGAATGTGACAAAAATCAGTAAATTCGATTTGACTAAAATCAAACTATGGAATTCCGACGATGTCAATTTACCTCATTTCGATGAGTTGACACATTGTGAGATTGGTAAATGGGTTATTTTCAAAGTATAGATTTCTAACTATTGTTCTTTTATATTTCTACTCTTCATCTTAGGAAACTAATGATAATTCAAATGTATTTTTTGTTCTTGAACTTCAAGTTATCCCTGAACAGTACTATGATCGAACAACAAGTGATTATCGATTACGATTTCGATATGAAAAACAACAAGATAATAAAGTCTCAATACAATATGCATTTGGAGATGATCCTAACGAACAGCAACAATTATTTGCATCGTACTATTATCGAATAGCGAAAATGCCACGTATAACACGAATTCGTGAGGTTTTACCTAATAATTTAGGATCGAAACCATTGTTACGCGTAAATTAATAACATTGACAACGAGAAACTATTTCGTTTTTTTTAGTCTTTATTTACTCATCGTATCGATACACAGATGCTTGATGAGAATGTTTGTCAATTAATCGAATCGATTTGGTTAGAATCAATTGGTGATCTCAATAAAATTTTGAGCATTCCAGCCGAATCGATCACTCTCAAATCGGTAACTACACATTTATATTATAGTTTTGTGCTTTAAACTATTAAATAGATTATTGAAGCCGAAGCTGCACTATTTGAATTGAAATCAACCAACGATCCATCTGCTGCACTTCGTTTCTATTCACTCATACCACATCGATCACAGTACAATATTGATCTTATCAAAAATCGTCGTGTATTAACCGAAAAAATAGATTTATGTCAAGTACGTCGATTTCTTTTTCTCTATTTGATTTGATTTGATTTTTTGATTGTTTAGATGCTTCGAGATATGCTTACAGTAAATGAACTGACCAATTGGAATGTAAAAGCACCAATTGAAGCTAAATATCGAGCATTGAAATGTTATATTGAAATAGTAGACAGATCAACACCTGAATTTAAAAATATTGATAGTCTTATTCAATCATCGATAGATAGGTAAGAAAAACTTTTTAAATTCGATTTCATATGACTATCGATTATTTATTTTTGTTTATTAGTGGAGAACAAATAGTTATTCATAATGTATTCAGCGTAACTAAACAGACAGATGCACTCAATTTTTGTACAACATTCTCCAATCAACGACAACTCTTTCATGGATCCAAATATGTCAATTTTCTTGGGATTCTTGCACGGTAAAATATTCAGTTTTTCATTCTCTAGACAATATGTGTATACATTCAGTGGTTTGGTCATGCCTAAAATGGTAGTCGAAGACTTCGGTGTGGTCCGGACTGATATTGGTTGTCTCGGTTATGGAATTTATTTTTCTGATTCTGCATCAACATCTTTAAAATATACGACAGCAAGCACAGTACGACCAGGTCGTCGTTTGCTATGCATTTGTCAAGTAGCACTTGGCGAAATAGCAAACTATGAATCATTTTCACCAACTCTCACCACACCTCCTGTCGGTTTTCATAGTACACATGGAGTGAAACGAACAAAAGATCATCATTCAATGTTTACTGTAAGTACTAGTTTGTGTTCTTGTGTGCTGCAAAGAATAGCATAACCTCTACGAAATTAAAATGTGAAACACGATATAACTGTTTTCAATATCGGCCGCGGACTGTGCCGCTACTTTTTGCTACCAGACACGCTCTGTGATAGTGTCGTCCACGGTCTCTGGGGGGAGTGGGACCAAATTTCTACTCTTAAACACTTCAGCACTCTCTTTCAGATCGTGTTTCACAAAAACAAGTAGTTCATCAAAATTCGAAATTTAGTTTTTGTTGAAATAGGATAATGAATATGCGATCTATAAACTTGATCAACAGCGTTTACTTTACATTGTGGAAGTATCATGGATACCGAATGATGCTATTAATATCGAATTAGAACGATTACCAATTATTCATCATCAAGAAAATTTATTAAAATTGAGTGAACATGGTAATAATGATAATTCTTTTGATTAGATTATAGAATCCAATAATTATCTTTTATATTGTAGTTGAAACTCCTTTGACAATCGATGATGAAGTTATTGAAATAGCTGAACAAGACTATGGTTTAATATGTCCATCATCAGGAAAACTTGTACCATTGAAATCATATCATATTCGTGCTCAAATTGTTGATGTTACAGTTGAAGTATAGTTATTTAAAAACAAATACCAAATCATAATGTTTTTTTTTGTCTTCTATTTAATGAAAAGGTTGTTCTCTATCAAGTTTATCATAATATGAGTTCGACACCGATTGAAGCTAAATATGTATTTCCTCTTGATGAAAATTCGACTGTATGCGGTTTTGAAGCACATATTAACAATAAAGTAATCAAAGGTGTTGTGAAAGAAAAAGAACATGCTAAACGAGAATATCGAGAAGCAATTGAAAAGGGTCATGGTGCCTATTTAATGCATCAAGAAGAAGCTCAAGTATTCAGTGTTGCTGTTGGTAATTTACCAGCACACAATGAAGTCATTATAAAGATCACCTATGTTGCCGAATTAGAAATTGAAAATGGTGATATTATTTTTCGTCTTCCATCAAAAATGTCTTCATGGCAATCGAAAAAAGCAATTGAAAATAAAGATCAATCGATTCTTCGATCTATTGGTATTGTTGATGAAAAAGTTGAATTCAGTTTGAAAGCATCAATTCGAATGCCATATAAAATAGTAAAGTTATTTTCACCAACACATCGTCTTCGTCGAAAATTAACTGATTGTATAGCTATGATTGAACTTGTCGATAATGTTTTACTTGATCAAGATTTTGTTCTATCGATTACACTCAACAATCCTAATCTACCTCGACTATCAAATGAAATATGGACATTGGATAATAACAAAAATTCTCAATCATGTATGCTTACTTTTTATCCACGGTTTGAAACATTAACAAATTCAAATGAACCAATTGAAATTATTTTTATTATGGATGTATCAAATTCTATGGATGGTAATCATGTTCAACAAGCAAAACAATTAGCTCATTTATTTATTTCAAATTTAAAAGTTGATGATGAACAAACATATTTTAATGTAATCACTTTTGGGTCAAATAATGAAGAATGTTTTCCTATATCAACACCAACTACAAAAGAAAATCTTGATAAAGCCAAACACTTTATTTTAGTTAGTAGAAATTTTAATTTAATCGTAATTTTATGTAAAAAAATATTCTAGCATTCACTTGTTCATCGTGGTAATACAAATCTATTTTCTGTTCTTCATCGTTATTCATTATTCTCGTCGACATTTGGTCGTCAATTTATTCTTCTATCCGATGGACATATTCATGATCTTAATTCAATTCTTACTCTACTTAAACATCGATCAACAATGCGTCATGATCGTTTATTTACATGTTCAATTGGTAATGTTGCAAATAAACATGTTTTGAAACAGTTAGCTAATGGAGCAAATGGAGGTGGTTTAACAACAATATTTGATTCGAACTATCGATCGAAATGGAAAACAAAAGTATTGAATATTCTCGAACAAGTTCGACAACCATGTGTAACAAATATATCGATCGATTGGCATGGAAATGTCGATAAAGAAGAAAAATTTCATATGCAATCACCAAAAATGATTCGATCTTTATTCAATGGAATGCGTTTGACTGTTTATCGATTTATAGAAAATTGTCACAAGGCAATATTGACAGCAACTATTGATGGACAAGAATTTGTTACAACTGTATTTAGTAATATGATGACAACGACTAGAGGACGTATTCTACATTGTCTAACTACTCGAGCAATCATAGATGATTATGAAAATGGACTGTTGAATGTAGATGAAAGCGAAAACGAATTGATTAAAGTTCAATATAAACAAGATCTAATCAATCTTAGCATAAAATATTCGGTTATCAGTCCCTATACTAGTTTTGTTGCTATCGAAGAACGTGATGTCAATTCAAATGTTAAAATGCTTCAACCAGGTTAGTAAATGCAATTGAGTCAATAATCTCTATACTTTTGTTATGCAATCTACATCACTATTGAGATATTTACTTTCTGTTAAAGGTGTTCGTCTGTTGGATGTTATGCAGGAACATGATGTTGATTTACTACCTGAGTGTGGGTGGGATGGTGATGCATCTAATTTGACTTCAATCAAACAACAATTAGACGATGTACGTATTTCATTGGAATGTGCATCGATTCAAAGAAAAAAAGAAACAGTTGCTGATACTGAAAAACTTTGTCAAAAAATTTCCTATCGAGCAGGTGGTAATGCAAAATTTAGTACAATGATGTCTATCATACGCACATATCGTTATTCATTGAATGAATACGATAAGGCAGATGAACTTGAACATAACATGCGAAACGGTATGTAAATTGATCTAAAAATCGAAATAGACATATATTGAATTTGAAAAATGAACAGATATATTCAACGAAATGATCAATGCAACAGCAGAAGAACGACAAGCATTGCAACAACAATGTATAGAAAACAATTTGGTATTTGCAAATGATGAATTGTAAGTGAAAAAAAGGAAAAATGTATTCAAAATAAATGTTGGTTTTTCATTGTTTTATAGGAAATCAATGGTTGAATACGATGGTAAGAAGAAAGAAAATGATTCTACAGTTTAGCCTTTAGTAGAACTATTTTTTAAACTTTAACCGTGTCAATTTGTAGAACTTGTTGAGTTATTAACTGATATAACTATAATTATTCGATTTAACAATGCGACTATAGAGACTCTTTATAGGATTTCTATTGGATACAAATCGAGAACGATAATGAATAATCATTCCATGTTCAATATTTATTTGTTGTAATACACTCTCTGACCATAAGGATCCTAAAGGGGCAGTTGCTTCGAAAAGGAAAACAGATATACTTATTAGGAAAAAAAAGCCGTGTAAGCATTAAATTCTTTGAGTGATAAACTCGTTTGAGTGAAATGTAAAAGAAATGATTAAGATTTCTCCGTTGCAGATCTGTAAACAGGGAAAAAAAGCTAGTACAAATAACCCATTCGATCGAATGACTACCACATTTCAGTTCCGGCATCGAGTTCAGGTACCTCACTGCTCGCGCAGACTACATCGTTTGCATTTTTTGAGTAGTATTCAAGATGTTTGAAGAAGGAGCAAAGACGGCATTCACAGTCCATATACATTGTTCAGAATAACGAATTTCTATTCGACCGGCAAAAAAGAACGACATTGCCATTGACACAATACGTAATAAAAAGAGTTCGAGAGAAACAAGATCTCTGTGGACATCCTCTGCAAATTGGCAAGCAATAAGAACGCTTATCTTGAATTTCAATCACCTCACATCTTCCTTTCAGCTAACCCGTGTTTGCAAACGCTGCTCTGCTCAAAATTCAGAAATAATCATTCCATGCTCTCAGTCATCATATTGTATTTTTGAAACTCTAACAGTAGTGGAAAACTAAGTGGAACATCACAATATTTCTATTTCATTTTCATAGAATTGGTTCGTATGTTAGGAGCTGATTTCACGAATTTGACAGCAATTGAACAAATGGAAAAGATAATAGAACATAAATTAGCAACAAAAAATCTATCATCAATACCTGAAAAACAACTGTCAATTACAAACATGATGAAGATAATGGTACGTGAATAAAAGAGAGATCATCATCCACAGCTACATCCGAACTGAAAGACAAATTTCTCTTTAAGGATCTTTCTTTCATCTTGCAAGTATTTTCAAAAAAAGAGACTAGCAGAGATAGAAATATTGAATTCTTCTTATTTCCGTAGACTTTTATTCTAGGCTGATCAATTGACAGAAGAACAAATAGCTGAATTTCAAGAAGCTTTTACTCTATTTGACAAAGATGGTGATGGAACAATTACAACAAAACAATTGGGTACGAAATTCTTCATTTGTGTTTCTTTAGACATGTGTCTATTTCTTAGGTACAGTGATGCGTTCCCTTGGTCAAAATCCAACTGAAACTGAATTGCAAGATATGATCAATGAAGTTGATGCCGATGGTAGAGACGTGTATTTAATAAAAGTTAAACCTCGAGATATTTTTTGTTACTATTGTTAGGTAATGGTACAATTGATTTTCCTGAATTTTTAACATTGATGGCACATAAAATGAAAGATACTGATTCGGAAGAAGAAATTTGCGAAGCATTTCGCGTCTTTGATAAGGATGGTACTGGTTTTATATCAGCTGCTGATCTTCGGTAAACGAAAAAAAAAACTAATAAACAAATATATTCATTTCTACTTTCTTTTAAAGTCATATTATGACCAATTTGGGTGAGAAACTTAACGATGAAGAAATTGATGAAATGATTCAAGAAATGAATTTGAGCCAAGGTTAGATTATTGTTTTTATTAAAGAACATTACTATTTATTTTCGAAATCAGGAGGTCAACACATACCAATATCTTCTGTTGATAAGAAACTGGAAAAGAAGGAGAAAGTAGAGACTTCAGGTAAGATTGTTCTTAGTACCAACTTCGTCTCATTCTGAACATTGTAGAATCGATGCTTACACTACCATCTGAACCACCACTAGAATCGTCTCAACAACAATCAAAACCTACCGCCAAGATACCAAAGTATGTATTTTTCAGACTCAATGTCATCTACAGAAATGATTGAGATTTTCTATTAGGATATACAATGGTAAGGCAAATTTAGGTTTGACATTACCATCCGATCAGCCATCAGTACACATATCTCAAGCTGCCGCATTATCTTCTTCTATCGATGATCTCAAGACTGCAGGTAAATTGTAAATCTCAGTCTGTTTATGGACAGATAGTTCCGAGTCGGAAGTAGTAACTGATGAATTTGAACTATTGAGACTCAGTAGAGTTAACACTAAACATGCTATATACGTTTCGATTTGATGATCATTGCAGATCTTGAATGGGCAATGTCATTTAATTCTTTTGCATCGGTTCCTCCTCTTCCTTTACATGAGCAGCTGGTGGTACAAGAAACGACAGCATTTCGCAGTGCTGTCAAACCTATGCAATCTTCAACAGCATCGAAACCGAAGTCAAGTGTTAGTAAGTTAGAATCATAAAAATTTCTCGATTACCTTAATTAACGATCTGTAAACGCAGAAACACCTTCACAAATGTTGTTAAAGAGTGGTAAACATGGCAGCAAGAAAGTAATTATCAGTGAATCACAACTTTCAGATGATGATACAGTTGATGAAATGTCATCAACAGACTTGACATACATCTCTCCAAATGAAACTGTATCATGCTATCATTTGAAAAATTTAACAAAAGAAAGTGAAGAATCAAAATCCAAGAGACGTAAAAAGACAAGTCGATCAGAAATGTAAGTTTTTGATCAATGACATTGTTATCATGAGAATTAAATGAAAATTTAAATCTCCATCAAGAATGACACGTGATTTAACATCCGACATATCTGTTTGTGATCTACTTCTTCTGGATGTCTGTCCACTTGGTCTAGGCATCGAAGATATTTATGGTAATATGCATACACTCATTCGTCGTAATACAACTATTCCAACACGAACTAAATTTTATCCAATATTTACAAATGCTAATGCCTATCAAAGCACAGCTAATATTCGTATATTTGAAGGTGAACATAATCTCACAAAATATAATGTATGCAATGTTCTAATTTCATAGATTTTATTTTCTAGTATTCTCTATTGTAGATGTTCCTAGGCGAGTTTAGTCTTTCTGGTGTAACAAGCAACTTCGCTTCTCAGACACTCGAAATAGCTATCCGTATGGATATCGATGCTAATGGGATACTTCACGTCGATGCTGAAGAAGCTCGTTCAGGCGCAAAAGCTTCATTTACTCTTGGATCCGATCACCAAAGTTCGACAATCACTTAGATATTTCATATCATCATTCAATGTCATTTATATTTATCTAGGAATGAGCAAAGATGATATTGAGCAGCATATTCAATTTATAGAAAATGATAGAAATTTTGCAGCTCAATCTGGTTAGTATGATAAACGATAGTACACCGACATTTGACCCCTCAACTGTATTTGTCATCTCCCTAAATCTTGGATATTCATTCATCGCTCCCACCTATAAGTAGACCGGTTATAATTTAGATAAAGCATGTGATAAACAACTATATTGATCTCCTCTTATCCAGTCATTACTACTGATGCTATCCTAATTTATTCCTATTATTACATAATGTCAATTGTAAAATCCTCCATGAGCCAGATTAACCACTACTTGATGGTTGTGTTTATCGATGTGCTAAAACATCTAAAGCCATCTGACGTTGTAATCAAAATAATTGTGCAGGTCTATGCGAACTTGATAATGAGTGAAAAGTTGCAGGTGCAACAAGTAAAATTAAGAAAACATGCAAAATATGAACGTTTGAATGAACAATTAGTTTTTTCTTTTCATTTAATTACAAGAGACGTGGATTTTAAAATTGGAAGAGCACTGTTCAAAATAAATTTATTTTCTTGTGTTTTCGAATTCTTCTTTATGTTGAGGGCTTAACTGTCGGATCACAGATAAACGATATTTAAATATTGTTATTTTTTTTTAAGTTTATGATCGAAAATCAAACGATCCAATGTATTTAGTTCGTATTATGTCATCTTTTCATAGTTCGATATTTCACTTTTTCTGTCTTTTCTTAGCTCAATGGTCAAGTTACAGCTGTAACACAGGACTTTTCTGGTGAACTTTTGACTTCATTCGGTAATTTGTTCTTTGTTGTTGTTTGAGAGATATATATCCTACAATTGTATACGAATTCAGGTCAAGCGACTAGCGTTCCATGTCTCATTAAACTGAAAGATGTTCAATCGACAAAAACAATGATTGAAGAACTCATCAAACTTCAATCCGAAGTAATATCATTTTCAAAGTTCTTTACCGATTTATTTTCTTTATATTTGATTCAAATACAGGATGGTTCATTTACTTTAAATAAAGATTTAGCTGACATATTTCATGTCAACATTGATACTTTCAATGATGTAGAAAAATATTTACGCGAACAAGGTTTTAACTCGCTCGGTAAGATCGTATGATGTGTTAAAGAAATCTAAACTTTTATTTTCTTAGCTTTGAATATACAAAATGAAATTCTTCGTTTAATCGGTACAGGTGTCATTCTACTTTGGCTCGTTCTTCAATTTCAAGATTTACAACAAAATTCATGCCAATTTGTTTTTAATATTGAACAAATCAAAGTGAATTGTTTTTATTTTCCAATCCTCTCAATTAGTCTATCTCTCTATTGTTAAGGTTTATCTCTGTGACCATTCAGTATCTAACATGAACGAACGAATTAACAAAGCGATCAAATTCTATCAAGAAACAAGCCAACGTAATGGTATCTATTGTAAACAATTAGAATTACATGATTCATCATGGGACATGTTTATTCAACATCTAGTTATCGGAATCAGTGATTCGAATGACAAAATCTGCTATATATAGTAGACTGCGCACTATATTTGTTTTTTTTTCAATCACATCCTGCAGTTCACAAGCGCACTTTACCTTACATGTTTTGAACTTATTTACGAGTGGACGATAGGGTTTATAATTAAAAAAACACAATATATATAGAAAAATAGTCGACGTTTCTGATTTTTTCCACCTAATTTCTCGACACTCTGAATAAGAAGAGAAAATGCATGTTGGATACTAAAAACTTTTTAAATCCACTGCTTCTTCAAAATACAGCGGTATTAGATAGAATAATGTAAACTAATACTGATAGAGAATATTATCAGTAGCTTTGCAACTATAATCGAGTTAAATTAATCATTTTAACATATTCTTTAACCTATTCTAGTAAGAATTGTGCAAATTTACACAAAGCCAATAACAGAGTGAAAGGAGAACAAGTACCTGAACCAATAGTATATATGATTCGTAGATAATTTACAGATAAGTATGGAAATATTTACACAAAATTGTTTTTGTCAAACTTTCGAAACATCTTATGAGTAACTCGTCTTACCTAAGTCTATTTATATAATGTTACTTCGAAAAGATTTAAAAAACGAATTACAAATTCATTAAACGCTCTTTTGTCCTCATATCATGCACACTGTATACACTTTGCAGAAAATTCTCATTAGAAATACTGATCGGGATCGATTATGTTAAGAATTAAAAAGTGATTCTGAGTGACATCTCTTTTTTTCTATTCATTTTCACATTACACATTTTAATATTGTAATCGTGAAGCATTTCAACATTGATTATTCTTCAACAAAAATTTGCACAAAAGAATTTAAGATTACAGACGAATGTACTTGTGATAGTAAACATAAGACGTACATTCTTATATACTCAGGTGCATCAATCCGATACCAGATACGATCGAATTCCTAGTAACAAAACGCTTTTAGAGGCCGGCACGTTGATTTCAAAGTACTTCTGATGGACAAATCTCATCAAAAGTTATTGGACGGAACCAATTCTATTTAATCTATTACCAGTCGTCATTATGTATTGTAAAGTTTTAACTATATTTCAGTGTAATATTCTCAGGATAAATCGTATATTCAGCTTACCAATGAGTTTTCATAACACCCTGTTAATTGATGAGATTAAGATTTGTATTATTACTACGTGTAACAACACTAAGACTTAGGAGATCATTTAATTTAAGTTAATATGAGTTTGTGAATAATGAAAATCTTCAATAATTTGTGCAGTTATGATGTTAACAATTTGAATGAGAAAAAATGACCAAAACTTTTTCTTTTGTATTTGTTCTATTAAGAGAATGAAACAGCATGTGAATATGATCAATCTCTATTTAAAATAGCATAATAATCTGATATTTTAACTTGATTCTTAAATAATATTCATACGTTAATATTAACATCATTTTTACATATATGTAAATTTTGAATGGAAGACTTAGATTGTCGAACGAGAAAAAAAATTACAACTTAACTCGATCAAACTATCATTCAGTCGCTGTCGATTTTTTTTAACTGACGCCACATATATCCATATATAAAGAAACAATGGCACCCAGGTCTATCAAAACGGTATCGTTTGCGAACCGAAAACGAACCGTAAAAGTGATCAAAACGGAATCTTTACGGTAGTATACCGGATCGATTCGGGCCATATTCGGTCCTTTTGAACCCGTATTTCCTGGCACAGAAATACACACCGTATTTGGTCATTTTCTCTTTGTTTACGGATAAAATTCGAATTTTAAGGTAGGATTCTGGTATGATCATACTATGAAATTGTGCCAGATCTTCTATTATCCATGTAAGATTTTATTGGAACTTCAAATATAGTTTTTCATTGATCTCAGCGCTCTGTTCTAATCTGTGATATTTCTCTTTCCTAATCAACCGTTCTTCATAATTTTCTTTGATTTTCCATCATTTTTTATCAAACACCACCACACCTGTGCACTTGGTTCATATTTACCATTATGATTATGTTAGCAAAATCATATCTAAATAAAAATAATAAAAATTTAAAATATAAAATTTCTACTTAAATATACCACGATATTATTAATATATCTAAATAAAACTTAAAAAAAAGATTTTATATGTCAAACTTAAAATTGCCTATTCGACGGTAAAACTAAAATATCTAAAAAAAAAACAAACTTCGTATATAAAGTTCTATTTATCTATTTGAGAATATTATAATAATATCTAAATAAAAATCTAATTAAAATATTCAGACTTACCACACTATGGTATTATTGATATATCTAAAGAAAAACTAAGAACTCTATATATAAAAATCCTAAGTGTTCATTCCAAAATTTGATTGAAATGTCTAAATGAAAAACAAGTATAGAAAGTTTATATATATAATTCATACATTTTCAATAATATTATTTTGGTATCTATATAAAAAAAAGAATTGTATAAATAAAATTCTTATTTGTCCATATCGACGACATGATTGGAATCTTGAAATAAAACAATTTTAATATATAAATTTCATATTTGTCTCTCGACAATAAAAATGAAACTATCGAAATAAAAAAAAAGAAGAATTTTACAAATAAAATACATACTTGACTATTCAACGATTTTACTGCTTTATCTAAATAAAAAGAGTATACATTGTTTATATATATAATTCATACGCTTTCGACAATATCGTTGTAATATCTAAATAAAAAAAAAGAATTTAACACAAACTTGATATTTCGTTTGTTCACAATAATTGAAATCTCTGAATCTAAAGATAATAAAAATTATACATATAAATTATTTACTGCAATCGACAATGATGTGAAATTATCTATACGAAAAGTAAGATAGCAGACTAAGTTCATGTCTATATGCCTGTTAATCTTTATTGAGCTATGTTGACGAAGAAAAACTTTAGTTACGCATGGTAAGGTATGACTTTGCAAGATTCTGATCATCAAATTTTATTCAAATCTTATACTAAGAATCTTATAAGATACATTAAAACCGCCACTTAAACGGTGTTTCGTTATGGTGTAGTGAATGGTGTATGCTAAACGGTTCGTGAAACGGCCTGTAATATATTCGTATATTTGTAATTAATCGATACTCGTAAGTGAAAAATATCTGGACATCGTAAAGATGCCGATTGGTATCGGTTTACCGTCGTTTACGGACCATCAATATAGACCTGGGCATGTTCGTTCAGAATTTCTTCGTAAAGTTTCATAGTATCTGAGGCTATTCTTACAATAGGAAATCCAACTTTTATCTTACGAATATCCTTCCATTCAGAAGGAGTTGAATAGCACAACAACCAATGAGCACCATGAAGTCCAGACTCCAAAGAACGAATTTTAAAATCCTTCATACTGCGACGAGTCTCAACAAAAACATTGTATTTCACACCATCGTACTAGAACTGAACTTCATCTCTTCGTATTTGGTTTTCTTCTGGTTCGAAGGTTGTATTACCAAATGATAGAAGATCTGCCGTTTATTTTTCAACAAGAAGTGCAATGGGTCGTGTTGTTTTCGAACTGTTACGTACACCTCATTTTTCCATATAACGTCGCCGGTCAGTGTCGAAGTTAAGTTCAAAGGTGTAAATAATTTCAAAAAGATGTTTGATTCTCTTTGTAGATTACTGTAACTGTGATAGATTTTATTGTTTCACCTCCATCATGTGCCAGTTTTCTCCTTGTATGATAATGGTTGTGAAATTTGTTTTCTTTGATCTTTTGCAACATGAATAAGATGTTGAACTGTTTTGATAATCACATCTCGTCTGGATTTTATCATGATTTCACGCCCATCTCGGCACTCGATCAGGTCAGGTCTCAAGTATTTTGTTAACATCTAGAATATTGTTGGTATTGGGTACGTGAACTTTTTTGTCCATAGTAGCTTTCAAAAACCGTAAAGTATGTTTATTCAAATCCAAATAGCTTTGTATGGCAATGGTTTCCTCGACTGATAAGCTCATTGTTCTTGTTAAATCACTACCTGCTGCCACAGTTTGTTCTATTCCTGCAAACCTACAGTTTGAATGACAATTTACTCTGTAAAGTAAATAACCGATTAAGGCCTCCCCTCCCACCCTAATATATGTAATTTTTCGATTTTTTGATTTATAGCGCATTAGATAGAGCAAAGTCTCTGCTACCCAGACAGACAAAACTCGAAAAAAAACGGTGAAATACGCGTAGA
>JAJEKB010004134.1:0-17239 GCA_022393335.1 Macrotrachela quadricornifera | reverse complement strand
AAAAAAAGATTATCGTAAGTCATTTTTATGCATGCTTGCATATAAACAATAGAAAGAAATACGGCAAAAATACAATAAGTTTGTTATCATACTATAACGAAAAAAGTTTCGTTTATTTACACTTCATCGATTACTAACATACGCTTGAGGTTGAATATGTTAGAGAAAGAGAACAGAACGAAAAAAAAAAGGCTATTTGTAATGTTGTTTAATAAGAAATATGACGAGTATATATTTAAATGTATTCTGAGGAATGAGAAACGAATAGGTAACACGTGGTAGTTGACAATATTGTAGGCATATACTAGAAGATAAGAACGAGAAGAGTATTATCGAGATTCATTTGTTAAATATAAATCAACAATGCAAGCTGTTAGAAAGTCAATTGTTGATTGGTTTACGAGTGATCTACTGTCATCAGTCGACGATGCCGACGAAGAATGTAAGCAGGGAGAAGTTGAAAAACAAACTGAACTTATGTACAAAGGTGATACTATATGGAGTGCAGCATTCAGTGCAAACAAGAAGACATTTCATTGTCTAGTTGCAACTAATCCAGATGTTATTAATACAAGAGGTGCTGCTGGTGAATGTCCCATTCATACGTTATTTCTTGGTGGATCAGATAAACATTTAGATATTGCTCGAGCTCTTATTACACTATGTCCCAGTGTTGTTACACAAATTTATAATAGACAAGTAATTACATATTTTCTTTTTGTTTTGTTCATATATATAGATGATTTAGGAATATTATGGTGAGAATATTCTTCATATTGCTATCGTCAAAAAGCAGCCAGCGATGATTGAGTGGTTGCTGGATAATAAAGATTTATTACCTTATCGACAACAATTATTAACAGCTACTGCTACGGGCGACTTCTTTAAATAGTACATGATAATTTTTCCATCTTTTATTTCGTATTTGTTTTTTATTTATAGTGGAAAACCATATTATTGTGGTGAAACTGCATTAGGATTTGCTTGTTGTACCGAACAATGGGATATTGTTGAAATCTTACTCAAACATAACGTTGATATGAATGTGGTCAGTATAAAAGAAAATACTGAATTTTTAAGGCAAAAAGATATTTAAAAAAAACTAACAATAATGTTTTTAATATTGAATAATGATGATCTTCCATTTAAATATTGATTAAAATATTATGAATTATAAAAATATAAAAAGCAGTTTTCTTCATAATAATATCATCTGGCAAACGTCTTAATTGGTTAAATGATTTTATTTATTTATTTAGACGGACAGTATTGGTAATACCATTCTACATCTGCTTGTTATCCATAATTTGCCTGAAATGTATAAGAAATTCAAAGCACGTTGGATTGAAAAACATCAATCTACTATAAGTAGCGATCCAAATGATAAACAAAATGACAAAGCAAAAGAAATTCCGAAGTTGTGGAATCGTCTAAATCATGAAGGTTTAACACCATTGACTTATGCCGCTCATTTAGGTCGAAGTGAAATGTTACATTGGTTACTTGACGAACGTAAAATAGAACAATGGTCTTATGGTGTTGTTTCATGTGTACTACATCCTCTTGATCAACTCGATCTTGGTTTTGAAGTTGAGGTAAATCAATTTATATTCAGATTTAATAATTATTTCATTTCATATTTATTTATTTTAGGGTCAAGAACGACCTCTCAGTGTACTTGAAGTAATCATTAGAAATAATGATTCGGAATTAGTGCATCCTATTATTACATCATTAGTAGATAAAAAATGGGACTTTTTTGCATCTCGAATACTCAGACGACGATTTGCATATACTTTTACTTATCTTCTTATTTTTCTTGCAACGACAATTTTAGAACAAACATATCGAGTAACAGTCATTTGAGGAAACTATTTTATTTTATAATTATGAATTATATTTATAGATTGATGGGGATGATGATAATGATAAAACAGAAAAGCGTAATGATGTTTTTTCGAATGTTTTTCATCCAGTATTATGTTCACTCGGTCATATTATTGTAATAGCAGGTGCACTATGGAAAGGTACAAATGAGATTAAAGAAGTATTCAATATAGGTTTACGAAACTATTTAAATAGTACAGTGAGTGATATATCGATAAATTTTTGAATTTTTAATCGATTATAATAATTTAAAGGGATCAATGTTTCTTGAAAATTGTTTGGCATCTTCATTTTGCTTTTGTATTATCATTGTTCAGTTTTTACGTTTATTTGAAATTAGAGGTGATGCAATTATTCTTGCTTTTGCTGCTATGCTTGGATGGTTTTATATGTTCTTTTTCATTATGCCATTTCGATTTCTTGGTCCATTTGTAATTATGATTTATAAGATGTTATGTAATGATGTTCTTCGATTTTGTATTATTTATGTTATATTTCTTGCTGGTTTTTCACAATCATTTTATATTTTATTCAATGAAAATGGTAAATTATTTTGATGAAATGAATATTTTACTAAAAATATTTATAATTTATTTAGGTCTTGAAGGATATTTATTAAGCATAAAACGATGTTTTTTGGGTTTATTGAGTAATTTTGACTTAGATTATCATTTGGAAGGACCAAATCCACTTGCAACAACTGTTTTACTTATTATTTATATTGTAGTTGTTACTATTCTTTTATTAAATTTACTTATTGCTATGATGGGTGATACATTTGCAACTGTAAAGAAAGATGCAAAAAAATTATGGTTAGTTTCATATATATATATATTGATTTAGTTTTTATTATTTTTATTTTTAATTTGAATAAATAGGCATTTAGAACGAGCACGTATTGCAATTGAAATTGAAAATGGCATGTCAACAGCTAAACGTCAATCGAAATCTAGAAAGTATTGGGTAGATGCGGATGCAGGTCAAGGAAAAGAACGTTGTTTGCAAGTTCAAGTAGTAAATAATCCTCTCTTTAATCCTAAAGGTGATGAATCAGATGAAGATGAAGATGATAATACGAGTAACAGAAAGATGAAGGCAAGCGCAACGAACAATATATGAAATAACTATTTTTTTTAATATTTTGTATGTAATGAGCCTTCTAGAATCTAAATACCTCTTTATATTTACATGGTATCTCATTTAATATTCATTTTATTTAACTTATATCTTTTTTTCAAAAGATTCATGTATACTTTTTAATAATACATTATGTATTATATTAATGTAATTATATTGATTATTTTCCAAGGATATGCTTTGAATATATAAATCAAAAAAAAATATTTTTGACTAGAATAAGTAAAATTATTTTAAATTTCAGATAATTGTTATTAGTTAATTATTGTGTTAATGTGATGTTATAAAATAATATCGACAGATATTCTTATTTTAACTTTATCCCATTTCGTTAGAAGTATGTTTTTGAAATATAATGAATATTAATTACATTACTATAAAGCAAATATTAAAAAAAAAAGATCAAGATTTCATTGAAACACGAAGTGAGACCTATTGATTTTGGTATATTTATTAAAATAAAATTAACTTTGATATAAACAATACTTTTATTGTATAATTAATATCTTATATAAAACCGTATAAGACTAAAGTAACAAAATAAATTTTATAATAGAATCTTTTGTATTGTATATCAAGAAGACTGACCAAGTTTGAATTAAATTAGCATTCTTACTATTAACCTAACGAATTTTATATATAAATTATTCCTAGTAACTATAAATCTAAATATTCAATTTTTGAAAATATGTATAATGTTTAATAGAAGAACATGATAATGTGAGAATTATACGTATGTATTTTTGTTTACATAATTATCAGAATTTTTAGGCAGTAAATTTGAAGAATCTAAATGAAAATTATCGATCGCATTTGAATTATATTATATTCACATTTCGTTAAACGTTTATTAATACTAAACTGTAGAAAAAATGGTAATCATTAACAAACACTTCAAGGTTATCAATACGTTTATTTTTCATTCGTATGAATGCAGTAGACTATATACAACTATGAGTAAAGAAGAAGGTTACTAATTATATAACAATAATAAAGGTATAGTTTTAGGTCAATCACACAGTATTACTGTTTGCTTCTCATGATTAATAACTGAATAATAAATACCAAAATATTTAAATTAATTTATATTTGATGTAAATCAAATATTTTTGTTTTTATCAAATAAATCTTAATAACAATGTAAAAAAATTGACTGTATGAAATGTTCCTATTTATTTTCTTATCATATACAAAAGACGCATAAAAATAAAAAAAAAAGAAAATTAATCATAAAAATTATCTGGTCTAAGTGGTGGTAAATTTTTTTCATATTCTTGTCCTTTTTTAACATACATTTTCTTTTGTCCACCACCAACAATTTCATTTGGTTTTGGATTCATTTGTTTTATATCTTGTCGAATTGTTTCTATAATATCAATTTCATCTGGTATACGAATATAACGTACATTTGTATATCGTATACATAAACGATTAAATGAAACAGATTTTTCTATTGGTCGAGACATTGTTACTTGTATTAAATGAATATTATGATTAACATCAATATCAATAAGTTTACCAACAAGCATAATACCACCATAAAGATCAATTTGTATTATTTGTCCACTAAGACATCGAAGAAAACCAAGTAATGTTCGACATGATTCTTTTTTATATTTTCGATTTAAATTTGACATATCTGTAATAAATATAAAATTTTAAATTATTCATAGAGTCTTATCTTACTGTGTGATCGATCAAAATCTATCTGATTGAGCGAAGTTCACACAATTGGCACTATGCATGAAAAACTGATTTTGAGAATAATATAAATTAATTTTAAGAAGTTCATTATTTACAGAGCAAAGTTGAAAGTTCAATTCTTTTTTGACGATAGTAGAAGTTTGAGAACAATCACTCTTTATAAAAATCAATGGTAGATCATATTAAGCTTATTCAAGCGCAAATCAAAAGGTAAATATCCAGTCTACCCTTACGGCGGATAAAAAAATTTTTTATTTCAATCTTTACTAAAAAAGAGGAAGATACATCCATAAGAACTAGAAAGTCTTATATGTATAAGTAAAATATGATTAATAGATTATTTAATTATTAAAAAAAATAAATAACAATAAAATAGACATTATATATCTTTAATATCACAATTATTAAAAAACAAAAATAGGAAATATTTATTGTTCTTCAAAACTTTTGAGTAATTTTTCTTGATCAGGAATACCATGTTCATCTGTATAATCAAGTAAATTACAAAATATAGGAGATTCAATCTAGTAAAAGAAAAATAGATTTTTCTTTTGTTTATTTTTCTATTGATTTACATACTCCTAATATATAAGAACATGTTTCTGGTTCAACAAGATACATTGCTATTGGTTCAGATGTATCTCCTTGTTTTGGACATCTAAATAAATAATATTAATAAACAAAAAATTTTTTTTTTTCGTTTCTTTACTTTAATTTAACTTCAACAATACGAGAATTTTGTGTTAATTCACATATATCTCCATCTGAATAATGTAATGATACATATCTAAATAATTGAAAATAGAGATTTATATGTATATAAAAATTTCTACCGTCGGTCTTTAATATTTCCAGCTAATCTTCTTTTTCGATCATTATTTATCCATTCAATATGTTTTTCATGATTCCATTCACCAAGTAAAATTGATGTTCTTTCTTGACCTTCTTCCTTTAAAAATAATATTTTATTTTTTTTTATTTTTATAAAAAAAACGAATATTTTACATGAAATTGAACAATATGTTTTCCATAACATACTTCATATTTCCACCAATCTGAGCCACCTGTTAAACAAACTTGACCAGTTAGAAAATCAAGAGCAGTTTTATCATTTGTTAATTGTAAATCACTTTCCGGTGGAGTTGGTGATGTTATTTTATTTGTTATATCACCAATATCGTCTATATTTACATATTCATATGAAATAATAAATGTTGTTCCATCAGCACTTGTTATCTAAATAGAAAAGTTTTTGTTTTTTAACAAATGAACAATTCAAAATAGGTAAATATATATATACAGTAAATTGTGGACCTTCACCTTGGTTTAATGATAATTGTTGTTTATGTTCAATTTTTTTTAAATTTCGTGGTTTTTGTAAGGCATTTGCTTGTGGATAACAATTTATTGTATGTCGATTTGATTCTGGTGGACTGAATATATTAAAAGAAAAACAAAGAATATTAAATTTTATCTTAATTCAATTTTGAACAAGATCAGCTCAATATTCGATGATTCATAATCTGATTACTAATCAGATTATGGTATACATGAATACATATAGATAAAAATTTGCTCAAAAAAACATATCGACAATAACTAAGCAATAATCATTCCTAATCTCCATACTGCTATTTTATTGTAAATGAGACAATATTAGTAAACATAAGTATTCTAACCTGAATGTTGATAATGTACATAGTTCTAATGTACCAACAATCATTTCATAATAACAAGATGACATTTCTTGAAAACTAAGTATATTATTGCTATGTTTTTCATTACATACTAAATGAAAACAAAACAAAAAAGAGTCAACATTTTTTTTATAATAATTATTGAAATTTAAAAGAATAAATTCTACCATAAAAAACAACTGTTTCACGTGGTTTATTTGAATTAATATCACATATTGTTCCATCGGTATATCGAGCAGATAACATTGGTATTTCTTGATTATTAAGTATTTTATAATGAATCTATTTTATTAATTTTATTATTTAATAAAAAAAACAAATGATTTTCAATTTTTACTTTTAATAATTCTTGATTATCAGTATTTTTAAGTACATCTTGTTTATCTGGATGATAATAACCAAGAAAATATTCTTGATCAGCTATTCTCTATATATACATATATATATTTTTTTTTTTGAAAGAAAATCATAGTTATTAATTTTACTTTTCCAGCTACTTTTGTTTCATGATATTGTCGAATATGCATACCATGACATAATTCATATGTCCAATATGGATCTAACTATATTATTTCAAAGAATATGAATATAGTTTTTATATTTTCAGTTATATGAAAATTTACTCGATAAGTACATGCTTGTTTTGAATATAAATTTTCTATTAATGGTATAACTTCAGATAATAAAATAGTTTCTGCTGTTGTCTAAAAATATGATTATTAATGAATTAAAAATATTTAATAAAAAATATTTTCTTTTTTACTGTAACTGTTGATTCTAGTGTTGGTAATATACATGAATATTTTTCTTTTCGTTGTGATATAAAAGTATAATTATTATCAAGTTCAGTTGGCTAAAAATTATTAAAAAAAATTTCTTTAAATGAATTTAATATCAAAACATATACTGAAATTAATTCTGGTTGCCATTTAATATCATAAAGAATGTCATCATCTAATATAGTACTTGCTAATGGAATGAAGAAGATGATTTTAAGGATTACTTGGAAGAACATTATTATTATTATTATTTGTAAATAAATGAAGGAATGATTATTTTATACACATGAGTTAACTTGCCTTTTTTTCTGTAAATCAAACATTGGGCTAAAGAAATATCCAATGAAAGTATAATATAAAGCGACACTTTTTATTTTTTCAATGTATATGCTATCTACCTTGATCAGCGATTGAAGTGTATCCTATATTATTACGTGAACAAAATTAGCAATTGTTGTGAATTTTTATTTATTCTTAGATAAATATTTTTGTAAAAAAGATACAGTGTGCTCAGAAAATATTGACTTGATTTATTTCTTGTAACAGTAACTCAGCATAAAGAAGCGATATATTTTACTATTCTCATTAGCAGTTATAGTCAACATGTTTGAATCCAACAGAGTAGTTTATTCTTATTTTTCCGCTATCTATCTTCCTGGAAAAAAAATACTTAGACTCGATATATTCGATATATATTGTTACTATAAATTGACATTTTGAGAAAAGTAATTATACATTTGGATAGCTCGTGAAATTCTCTACGACTCTATACATATACCTTTTGAATTATATTTGTCTCCTGAAAATACATTCAAGCGCATTAAAGTCACCCTTAGCGTCAGATTCCCAAAAAATTGACATATCATTCATTTTTTTAAATTTATTACAAAACTAAGTATACATTTTGAATGTACATCAAATACTCTATCATCCTATACTTTCATAATTGTGATTAGTTATCAATTGTTTACACATATTATACATATTATTACTTATACATCCATATTTTATGTTTTGTCGAAGTTTTGTATTCCATGTTTATTGAACGAGTTAACCTAAATGTTGTTGAGAATTTGGATGATTTCTTTACACATATCTTTTCATTCACTCTCATACACTTTCAACTGTTTCCTTGAATGTATGACTTCATTTGTCATTATTTGGTAACAGGGATCGACGGTAGCAAGTTAATCTCCATGATGGATGATCCTCATGTATTTTGTTGACATAGTAATGGACAAATATTGACCAAACAGTGTGTTTATTCGATTTTGTTTATTTCGTTTTTTAGTCATCAACCTGATGGTATCAATGTATCAATATTTTGTAGAGTTACTCTTTGTCCATTTCTTTTTGAGGGCACCTAAAGTTCGTTTGCATCCTGCTGTGGCATATGTATGAAATATATTACCGAGATTGAAGAATACTATTATTGTATTGAGAAAAATTTGATAAGTAATATGGTAACTCGAATAGTCAGTCTGTCATACATTTTGCCTAATCAACTATGTTTACCTAATAACCTTCAATAAAATATTCTATATATTGAAAAATTATGGTAATAGAAACGCTTTGTTTTTCATATAGCGAAAACCAGAAATAATGTTAGTAGAGACGTGTATAAAATATTAGACTTCTTCTAGAATCATAGAAATATCTTATTTCAATTTTTATTTTAGACGGATTCAATAAAAATCTCATGCGCGATTATATGTACACCATCATTGTATGTGATACTTTGGTTTGTACAAGCTTCTTGATGTTATTTTTCGATATCACAATATACATTTAATTCGAGTATACCAAAAGTAAAGATGATCGTATCTCAGTTTCGTGTAGAAGGCTTGAGGAAACTTTCTTTTCTATATAATGATAAAGAAAACGATGCTCTGTTTTTCTATATTATTTCATCACTGTTCAAATGATATCATAATTATAAAATTCTGACCAAGAGCTATTTTGTTATGATATGTAACGGTCACATGTATAATCGTGAGTATTTTTTGTGTAACATTTGATAGCAATGAGATAGAAAACTGCGATTTTTACCGTTTATGTAAAAAAGAAAATGTAAAAAAGTTGCAACAAAATCGTAGAAACAATTCGATTAGAGCACGTATTATCCTTGAAAATAATTAAATTTAAACATTTGAGTCTTTCATAGTTGGTAGATCTTCGATTAATGATTTGAATGTACACCTGATTATTCAAAATTCACTGTAAACAACTCTCTCAATGAGTTTCTTCTTTAAAAACCCAATTGAAGGCTTTACAAAGAAAACTATAATATACGATTCGATGCATCCTAATGCAACAGAAAATTATCCCAAAATACGACCATTCCTATAATCGTTATATGTTGTAACAAATAGGTGTTTGATGAAACTTTCTAATTTTGGTATTAATTGAATAGTGATAAAATGGTATAGAAAATAGAGCATCATTTTTTCTATCAGTGCATAAAAAATAAACGTTTCCTCAATCCTTCTATACGAAATTAAGATACGACCATTACTAGTTTTAGTGTGTCCTAAGTATTTAGTGCAACATTGCAACCATTATTGAATTTATTTAGAAACATAAAAGTTTATAAACAACATGTTTATAGTATCTTGATTTAATTTTTCAAAACATAAAATATGATGGATTAAGATTAAAAGCGGTGTACACTAGATTTTATGAAAGTTTATTGCATTTTCAGTTACTATAGCAAGCATGTTTGTACCAAATAAAGAAATCCTATATGGACTTGTATCATATTGAATTTTCATCTTGAGTTTTCCATCTTTTGTTATTTGTAGCAAATGTCCTCCATTAAAATCGGCTACAAGCCATTCGTCACAATTTATTGAACAGCAACGAGTTGACAATGACTCGTTATAAGCAACATCGAGTGAAAGTATCCAAATACGATCCAATGTATCAGAAGATCTTAATTCTATTTTCATGATTTTTTCAGACGTCTTTGCAATCATTATACCTAGCATTCCGTTATTGTAAATGATGTCATCGATACGTTCATTTGTTGTACAGGTATGTGGAGATTTCCATTCGTTGATTGCTATCAATGTGACAGACAGTTTGAATTTTACGATAGATGATTCCATATCAGTAGTCGATAAAAATAAAAATTCATCGGAACATGTACATGAAAACCACTGTCGTTTTTCAATAAGTTGTACAGTCTCAATGGCCATTGTATTTTCATCCACAAGATAAATATTATTTTTGGCTATTACAATAAAACGTTCTATTGTTGATGACCAGCACAAATCAAAAATCGTATCTTGTAAATTTGAAGTCTGCTTCACAATTGTTATCTCTTGATCTATTAAGCATAGATTGCTCTCTTGTAGCATTAATAAGAATCGATCATTTGCTGCGATCACTTTGCAACTATTTGCAGGACGGTTGATAGTTTTATATATAGGCGAAAGAGAGGAGAGATCAAGTTCTAGTTTACTAGTTTTCTTTATATGCATTAAATGATCATTTATTAGAAGCGGACAAGTATTAATTCGAAAATTTGTTTGTTCAATGACATCAAATTCCCTTGTAAGATGGAGAGTACTTGATGTCAACATATTAATATCTTGATGAGTTGCTGCTTGGTCACGAATGAGTTCAGCTATCTTTAATTGTAAGTCAGTAATATGTTTCTGCTGTTTATCTAATGTCTCAGTAATAATATGAACAAACTCGTGACGTTTTTGTTCGATAAAATGATCGATTTTCTTATAACAATCTTGACGCCATTCTTCAAGTTTTTTATCACAATCATCAATTATATTTTGTATATTAAATGTTTTGAGTCGTTCTTCCAATTTATTTATTTCATCAACAAAAGGGTTTAATTGAGAGCTCAGTAAATCATAGTGTTCATTCAAATGAATCATACACAAATTCTGATGACAACAATGACATAGGGCGCGCGATGTTCGTTTGCAAGTGGTGATTGCACATGGTTGTGGCATTCTTTAAAGATAAAAAAGGTTATATTATTTTATCTGTAGGTCTGAAGTAAAAGAAGAAATGAAAAAATTTTCTTCAACTAAATCAAAAAAACAATCGAATGTTTTTTTAATATTATCCAATGAATAGAAGCAATCATGTTGACTCTATGAAGCGAAATAATTGTTTATAAAAATGATCTCTTGAATCTTTTTAAAATAAAAACTATTGCATATCTCTATACTTCTAATCTGTATAAATAATCTGTTTTTCGTTTAAATTAACTTTTTTTAGTTATAGATAAAATTCTTATGAGAATGCTCATCCGTTTTAGTAATAGCAGGTATAGTTTTCAGTTCAAATTGTTGTCATTTTGAAAAATTTATTTATGAATCAACTATTTTATGTTTTTTGTACATCAATTGTTTGCATTAGTGATCATGACAATACATAATGTAATATTTCAACTCATCCTGAGACAATGATCCTCTGTGTTATTAATGGAAACCAGTCTTAGCTTTCGTTTTTAATGGTTTTCTTACATTTATCATACATATCTAGTAAATAGTGACCAGGATTGGATGCTGGTACCAACAGAATGGCACGAACAAAACTTTTTGAAGGCAATATCAGAATTATATGAGTAAAACCGTTAGATATTTTTATTCTTTTTACAGTAAAAACTTTGTTCTTTATGTTAAATAATGAATAAAAATATATTCGTTTTGCTTTATAAACAAGTATTAAGGAAAGTTAACCCTATTAGAGAGATACTCACACTGGTCCCACGCTGAGTAAATGAACAAAAGATAAATTAATAAATGTGATTATTTTGCATATGTAATAACAACAACCATACTTTTTGATACATTAATTTATTTATTCGTCCAGTCTATTAGAATCTATTAACAAATAGCATAAAAAACAATAATAATAAAATCAAATGGTTTAGGTGTCACTAAACTACGAAAAAAAATTGTTGAAATAGAAATCAAATTTTAATAGCAAAACAATTTGACTCTGCAGGCGTAAGAATGAAAAATAAATAGTTATGTTTATAATAATAACTCTAAATGATATTTTTCTATCGAAAATATTTTCCTATTTAATAAATTTTGAAACAATCGTTGTAAATCTTCTACAAACAGAAATTAAACGTTTTCATTGATTTAATGTTTACCATGAATTGAACTTGCCATTCTCCGTCTAATTACGGCTTCAATTTGTTGCCACATAGTTGCAGCAAAAGGCTAGCACTATTGAATGAAAAATCAATAGGAAAACATCTAACCGTCGTAAATGAAACTAAATCATAAAAGAATATTTTGCCAAGAACAAGGTTGAAACCAGAGAATGTCACAGGGCAGAGTAGGGAAAAAACGTTTGCCCTGTTAATTTTTTTTTGTAATCAACAGTTTTAGTTACATATTCCAAAAGGTAATATAAATGTGACTGATAAATTAAATAGATATCGCTGTATGTTGATAAAGAAAAGTTCTTATGAGATTACTTCGAATACCTCTAATTTCATTGGTACAATGAAGCATGCCTATATAAACTAAATAGATGAATGGAATAATAGAATAAAGATTAATCTCTTTGAACAATAATACGTTTATATATAACAAGAAGTTTTACTATTTGTTCATGACTCTGGATTCATTTTTTTCTAGCATTCTCAGCACAAATTTGATTGTCAAAGAGATTTGATACACAGTAGAGACCGTCACAGGATAGGGTAGGACAGAAAAAAGTGCCCTGTGACGGTCTCTGATTGAAACTTTCAAAACATAACATTATGATAAAACTATGAGAATATAAATGTTAACAATGTGTATTCCTTTCATATGTGTGAGTATTTTACCTTAATTCATCCTTACTTTAAACGTAAAAATAAATATGTTATTAAAACTCTCATCATTTATTAAGAATATATTGTAAAAAAATAAAATTTACGCTTTCTTGGATTTTATTTTTAAACATCGTATGATATTGCAGATATATTGAAGAATTTCTACTTTTCGACAGCAATGATTAAAGGAGACAACCGATATTCTACAACAGATGAATCTTTCATTTCCTATTACTAAGAAAATCAAATCATGCATTCTTTTCACTGTCTTTTGACTTTCCCTAATTAATTTTAGTTGAGTTAGCTATGTATCAAACTCGCAAAGCTGAAGAAAAACAAAGATTTGATACTTAGAATGGATTAAATCTACGAATGATAACTTAGTTACTAATGAATGCACTTTATTCATAATGCAAATGAAAGAGAATCAAAAAAAAATTGCATATCTATAAAATACTTCAAGATAGAAGGCTATCAGAAAATAGATTTTTCATATAAAATAAAATGGCATGTGAACTTATAAATCCAAAAAATTCTTGAATATATTTACTCAGAAATAGACTTGATGCTCTTCTAATCAAATCCAAATGAATTTACATAAATCCCATCATGTATTACCAACGAACTTTATCTGCAAACATAGTTTTATCGGTTTAGATTCGTTTTTGTACTGATATCCCATAATAATAAAAACGACAAAACCTTTAATAAATGAACATCTAATATCCGAACCCATAACTTCGTAGTACCGGTAACGCAACATGTTTATATGCAAACCTATCGAATAAACATATCGATCGACTGTATCATCGTACATAATTGGATACAACTTTGTTGTATTATAAATTCTATATATGCGCGTCGCTACTATTCAAAATATGATACATTAAAATTTGTATTAACCTTGATTTTTTCGGAGTGCAAGTTGACTTGGTGGCGTAGGAATCGATGAAGTTACTTCATACATATATGCTAATGATATGGAACTTGATCGTTCTCTGGAATGTCGATGACGCATACATTTTTTGTATAATTGATGAGAATACGATGATATCTATACGACAAGTAATAGATTGAAAGACAATGAAGATAATGGGACTATAAAAGGATGACTACATATGGTTGTTGTACATTGAAAGATTAGGTATTTTCCAACATGATTAGATATACATCATTGAATGATTAACTGATCTTTTTATCTGCATCATAGATTATCATTGTCAATTACAAGAAAAAGAGAAAAAAACTGCTTTTGTTTGTTTTTATAGTTTATACCATCAGTCACTGCTATGCATCTTTGCCATCATCTAAGCGTAACACATCGAACAAAATAACTTATACTAAGTTAGAAATAATATTTTTCCAGGAAGTATCATTATAATTTCAAATAGAGCAAATAATAAATTAGAACGACCTAGAAAAAATTTTCAACATTCTGATTGTTGAAGTTTGTCGATAGTATTTTATAATGAAATATATATATATCAATTAATATGATAGAAAATATAGCAGTTTGTAAATTTTTTTTAATTATTACTAATGAAAAGAGTAAGACGTTCGAACAGAAAATAGAATTTAATCTTTGATAAATCTGATTTGATAGATTTCGAATGATAGTTTTCCCACATTCTCATGTTTAGTGCAAAAACTGTGTTAGTTCATTTGAACTAAATTTAATTTATCATTAATTAAAGACTTTTGTAGCAATACTCAATTTATTCACTGTGTCATGTGATGTTAATCATAATGATAAACGAAAATGGCATAGAGGTACAAATATAATTTAAGAATAAGTGCATGTTAGAATAACGTCCTTGCATCAAAATGTCAATATCATGATATGAGTGTAACGAGGAAGATATTCATGCTTAAACATATCCTACATATATCTTGCACGCGTAAAAAGACAGAAGTATAGTGAAATTTAAACAGCTAAGGTAAGAGAATGATGTCTGTGTAAAAAGTATTTAGAAACTATGATTGATTTTAACCTTGCTACAGCGTCTCGTCAAATAGTATTCAATCCCGAATAGATCCAGTTAGATAATTCCAGGGTAGTGGCATGTATGTAGAAAATCTTCTACATCAGAAAGGTTTTGAATATTGTAATGCCATGATCCAGATCTAATGCCTGCAACATTTTTATTACATAGCCTTGTCCTGCTTGTATCTGATTGATACTCATAAAAATCAGAAAGAAAGTATATTCATTGATACGGAAGTCCCATTAGGTTAGAGATAAACTTAGTGTAGAATTTATAAATGCCATTATAGGAACGAGAGCTAAACTCTCACGACACCATTCAGACAGTTAGATGATAATGAATAATAACGATAGTGTCAATGCAACGAGTGGAAGAAGAAAATGAGAAGATATTAGCGAAATACCGAGAGGCTTTTATATATTTTTTATTTCTATATGTGGTATTTGGCTAAGTTGAATACTTTTCTTCCAGTTCTTTTATTTAGCCGAATATAAAAATATCAATATTTAAATGAAAACAAAACGATAATATATTATCGATTCTCAACGGTTTTTTTATGGTAGAAATTCAAGGAGAAAATAGCGTTTTTTTAATACTTCATAGAACTTTATAAGGCTTTAGTAGTGTTTGTAAGACTTTAAAAAGTTTCATAGATATATTATATCTAATACAATTCATTGAAGTCCTAGGAATAATCAGCTTTAGTTGACACATCAGAACTAGCTGAGGAAAAGTCTTCTATAATTAAAAGTAAATCGTTTCTTAATCGTATTCTATGTAATGTGAATATTTCAAAAAACTTAATATCTCACATACATTTTCTATATTAGGAAGAAATAATGTACTTGAAGTCGACTAATATCTCAAAGTATGTAGATAGTAGCTTACAATTATGCAGAAGTTATCATAAGAGTACACCGAGATAATATGATACTATAATTTAGATTGCTTCTGCTTGTATACACATAGAGTTGTTTTTATCTTATATTATTGACTAGCAGAAAAAAACGACCTATAATCATATTATCTGGAACATATTATTGCAATTATATTGAAAATATTAAAATAGATCAAACGAACTTTGAATACGAAAATATACTGTTTTGTTTTCTTATTGAATTTTTAAATAGCTTATGCATATTTCTATTAACGTTTATACATCCATTGAGTGTTAACTTGCGAATACCTTGGTCAATGATGATCAAATAGCAGACATGACATGTAAAATAAATAATCATATTAATATCATCGCATACAGAAGAACTATTCTGAGATAGTCTTGTCATTCACCCTCAATTATTACTTAACTTTTCTTTTTTTATCTGTCGAGATCAAGGTTCGATTGATATAAACAATATGGAACGATCGTTTTTCTCCTTGATCTCTTGATTCTTTCATGCTGTGAGCACATGCATTCAATTTCAATATTATATTTTACCTTCTATCTATATGTTAATATATCCTATATAATTATTCTTCAAATTCAACTTATAAATTAAACATTACATTCTCTCTTCTTGTTTGTTATATAATGAATGATGTACAAATACAAATCTTTCAATAAATTTTAAGAATAATATATGCTATATATGGAGAAAGTAGAAAAACAATAGAGGTTGGTGGCGCTCGTTAAAAGAAAGTAGCATAGTGAGAAACGTCCTTTTTTTAGCTTATTATGTAAAGGAACTGTCGGTATCAACTGCGATTCTATTGACACCATTATTAATCTCAACCGTCGCTTTTTTTTTCTATCCGATAAACATATATATAAACACATAAAGAAAAAGAGTAACATTCATTAGAAAAACGTACGAGTTGTTGGTGCACGTATTATCAACTCGTATTAATCCGAATATTATTAACGGCGTACTACGTCAATTATCATTTTATACCAATTCAATATAATTTTATCAAAATAATTTTGAAATCATTAAGAAGAATAACAAAAAATATCTTCTTGTTTAGTTAACTGACGAAGATTTGGGCAGTTTTTAATATGTGGTGAGTTATTATATAAAAAAAAACAATACATATAGATAAGTAGTATATTTTTCATTATAAATTTAACGAATTAATAATTTAGATAGTAGAAAAAATACATTGAAATTTAATTCCTTGTTTTTTTTTTTGATAATAAAAAATAATCGCCAGGTTAACTCAATTTATTTATTATTTATCATACCAATCTAATATTAATAAAAAATATGTGCGTCATAGTATGACAATGACAACAGAGAAATATATACG
>JAJEKB010004131.1:0-13080 GCA_022393335.1 Macrotrachela quadricornifera | reverse complement strand
TTTTCCAACAAAAATACTGTGGAGCCCCACTTTGCTCGAATTTTTCGATTTTTAGCAAAAGTATCCCTCAGAAAACCGAGTGTTACCCCTACAAAGCACATCATACATGGGTCAAATTTGGTACCTTTGGAATCGCCGTTTCTCGCTGCATCTGGTAGGCCGATTAGAAATCTCAGAAAATGTGTCTGCGACACCGGTGTATAGTGGGCCAAAAAGGGCTTTTATCCGCCCCTGTCCTTCAATAAAGCGGAAAAAAATGGATGGAATTTGTTTGAGTTAATATGTTTGATCATATTTTATTCGTAAAATAGAACTCAACGTATCAAGTTGGTATACGGTAAGGAGTTATGCAGTTTATGAGAAGAAAAAAAGTAGTCAATAAAATGTTCAATTGAGAAGAAAAACATTTTACGATCTTCACAATTGTGTAAAACTTACACAAAGATTATCCATTGCATAGTGCTGACCATTACCACTCACATCTGGATTTAATGTTCCATCTGATGTTGAAAATACAGCTGTATCTAACTTTGAATATCCATTAAATGTTAAATAAGACACTGTGAATACTTGAAGCGTAAAAGTATTGTTTGCAATAACTACATTTGAACGATATCCAACTACTGTTAATTTTAAATTGTCGTACCATGCTGCAGCAACTGCAGCAGAATGTAAAGTAAAACGACTACCGTTAATACTTGTCATAGTCATTGGATTAGCATACCTATTATATGATGTACAGTTTCCACTGACAGTACCTGTGGCATATCCACTTCTCTCAAAGGTATCGGTAAAAGCGTATGAATTATCCCAATTAATATTATTATAACCATTCGGCACTGCTGTCAAAGTTGTTAGATCATCAAAAGTAATAAGTGTACTACCATTTCCACAGGCTAGATTTTAAACAATCAAATTAACAAATTATTTTACATATTATTGAAACACATCTAAAAATAGCTCATCCAATAATATACCTAAGAAATTTTTACTTATGAACAGAAGTATATAGACTGATTGATTTTAACAAATGTATTTATTCGTAAAGAATATATTATTAGTGATCGTTACTCAAAAAGAGATTCATTCATCTTTATAAGTCGATTCAAATTCTTCTGAAACATATTATACGCTGTATGACTCGCACCCATCGTTCCGAGATCAATCAGCTTTAATGCAACGGATTTAAGTTAAAAACACTGTCTTTTTTGTTGAGGCCCATATAAGACTTCGGTACTAGGACAATTCGTTGCAATGATATGACTGAACTATATTATTACGACAAATTTTCCGGTCGCCAAGACTTTCTGAATGCTTTTCTGATCTTTCACTAATCTGATGCATTAATATTGACTCTCTGATTAATTAATAAAGATTGATACGTCTATATTATGTATCAGCTCGAGTACTTCAAATCATTACAATTCTGGGGCACAAAAAGCCGTCACTGGTTGAGTTGAAATCGGCATATATGGTGAGCGGACAATCTTTTGCAATGATATAAGTCAATTATAATTTCTCGTTATTTTCTCATAAATAAATTGACCTATTACGTTAAGTTTGAAACTCATAATTCAATGAATAGAAAAATTGTAGAGAAATATTTCTAATGATTAAATTTTGATTTTTGATATCGAATAATACAATAATCATCTTGTACTGATAAAAAATTAGGTTATTTGAATTATGTTAGCGGTTAAAGTTTTCTTATAGAAGGATAAATGACACTACATCTTTGTTCCAATTTTCACAATAGCTTAAAACTTACGCCACATGGAAAAATATTTTTTAAGAAGATTAGTGAAACTTACTGCTCACTGACAAAGGTTAGCTTTGACATGATCAAAAAACCTTTTAATAAAATCCTTTTATTAAATCTACTTATCTAGCTTACAAATTCTGTTAGTTGAAAGACTATCAATTTTTATTTTATATATTCAAAATTACATTAGGTCGAATCAATCGATGATCTGTATACTGTTAGAATTATTTTTTGATAATATCTCACGTCTGAGATTTTTTCATCTCATTAATATTAATCATGAAGTAGAAAATAGATTGGATTTTTTTTATCAAGCAAGACTTTTTTATAAAGATACAAACCGAAATAAAAAAAATCGAAGCCCAGTCATTAGAAATATTTCTCTACAATTTTTATATTCATTAAATTATGTGTCTCAAACTTGACGTAATAAATTAATTCATTTATGAGAAAATAATGATAAATTTTAATTGGATTATATCATAGCAGCAAATTGTCCTAGCACTGGTATATATCTCTTCTCTGTTAATGACGGCTATCGCAAAGTTTTCAAAGAAAAGTTGATTAAAGCAAAGCACTCGATGAAGAAAATTTGAAGGTAAACAGTTGAAGATAGCCGAAACTATATCTTACATTATGAATAAGAAGCAGCTGTGACCAGTTTTGACCTTGCTTGAAGGACTCATCAAATGACTGCTTTTTCTTAATGTAATCGTAAATTTCAACATTGTATCTCCTCTATTATTCTATAGGAGTTTATTGCAGTTTCAGCGTCATTTATGGCGAAGAAGTTGAATAATGCCATCTAATGGAACCTTTAAAGTCACCCACTCAAAAATCGATTTCAGGGCCAAGTACATTCAAATCGTGTGAAATTGTCAGGGCATGTTGAGACTGAAGTGGAGAGACTATGGTACAATTTTGAGGCCCGTAGCACGACATTTGATAGGAAAATAGACCAAACAAGGATTAAAAATAGCTCATTTTATAAAAAAGATTTCTCGGTCCAAGCTCTGTTATTATATTTAATTTTTTTTGTTCTTCAAGAGCATCTCAAAATGCAGAGCACCACAGAACCCTTTCTTAAATTCTTACTTTTCTAGTGGCGCAAGGAAATCACAAGTTTAGTGACTCAAGATACGCATAAAAAATGGGTGTCTAATTATATAAATGTCTGCATATATATAATAAAAAATAAAGTTTAGTTAAGAAAAGAACTTTATGGTGCCCTGCATTTTGACATACTCTTTGAAACAAAAAAAATTCAAATATATTGAAAGACCCTAGACCGAAAAATCTTGAACAAAAGATCAAAAAGTGATAAACCAAGAAAAAATGAAAAACACTTTTCGTTTTTTTTTAAAATAAGCATATTTTTCAACATGTTAACGGAAATCATCACAAACCTTCTTCAAAAAAGGGGTGTCGGTTTAAAAATCATATTGTTTCTCAAAGACCTGAATATGGGTTATTTTCTCATGTAGTCGATGTCAAACAATATCTATGGATCGTAGAGCCATAAGAACAATAGTGATTTAGAAACTGGTGCAGCGTCGATATACTGGATTCAAGTATTCTTCGCCTTTTAGAATGATGAACTTTTTATCGCAAGAGAAAACTAAGCCTGACTGATAGTCTACCGAACTCTGCATCATTCGATCTTATTTGATGCTCAGACCTGTTGGTAATTCGATAGTAGGATGGACATGTTGGTTTTTTTCCATATATCTATGTGTGTGATACATTGGATTTTTCCCTGTGTCACGAATTCTTTTCCATAGATAAACACACATATATATAGATATATGTACGTGTATTTTCGTTCGTTCTCTTTCTTCTTGATTTTCTTTCATTTCCTCTTGTTGCTCTTAAATCTTTGTTGTTTCTTCTTCTTCTGTACTAACGCTTCGTTAATAAGCACCTTATTGACCACCCATATCTACAGAGCCAAGAGTTACATATATTAGTTAAAATCATGCAGCTATGACACTGGTTGAAAATTACCTCCTGATCTGCTACTGTTCAATTCAAACATTCGGTAAATGACTAGACATTTTTTAGGAAACAACTGTTCGTCTCATGCTGCGTTGGTAATTCTAAGTTTAGTAGCAAAATGGAGCATAATTTTAGGATCTTGTTGCTTACTGCCCGGCAAAGGAATTGTGGAATTAGTCCATGTTGTGTTTATTCTTGATGCGGTTGTTGTTGTGGTTACTCCTGAGGTTGTCGATGACGTGGTAATTCTTGATGTGGTTGATGTTATGGGTGCTCCTGAAGTTGTCGATGACGTGGTAGTTGTTGATGCCATCAATGTTGCAACTGTTGTCCATGGTGTTGCTGTCGTGTTTGATAAATCTTTATATTAAAAAAGTTTCACATTTACTTTATTTCCTTGATTGTAGTCAGGGTTATAATCTATAGGTGTCAAGGTTCCTTCCCGAGAACTCAGAACCCACTTCACGATCCATTTTATGCATTTCTAAACTCAATGAAGTATTCATATAGTCTTCTACTGCCTTTTAGCACAAATTTGATATGGGCTCCGGATTTTTAGGGATCCAGAACTCGAACGGATTCCGGACCCCAAAGCATCCACCTCGCAGTTCACTTCTATGCAGTCTTAAACCCAGTGAAATATATTCACATACCCTTCTACTGCTTTTTCGCAAAAGGTTGGTATTAATTCCGAGTGTCCGAGTTCCCCGCTCCTAGGAATCCGGACTCCTATATGTGTTCCTATTCTGGGAACATCGATCTATATATTAAGATCTTCTTTTTAAAAAGATTGCATATACTTTATTACAACGAAAGAAGATACTTATGTAGTCTTGAGTATCTAGAAATGGAATTGTATATAAGATTCTGGGATCCTGGAAACGGGAACCCGAAACCCATACCAACTTTACACGAAAAGCCAGTGGAAGGGTCTGTGAATACTTCATTAGGTTTAAAAATGCATAAAAGTAGATTGTGAGGCGCGTTCTGAGTTTCTGAGAACGGAACCAAAAACTGACAACCCCTAATCACCTCGATCCACACTACTTGTGACTAATGAAAACAAATAGCAAAATCGCGCCTTTCCAACTAAACAATAAACTTTCCCTTAAACACTTTTATCACTAATCTTTCATAAGTAGAGAGATTTACTTGTAGTACTATTATCCATTCTTGAACCCAATGGTGGACATCGTTGAGAAGAGGCACGTTGAATTGGATAGCAAACAGGGATATTGCATCGAGTGTTATTTACACATATTGTGTTAGGTGTTGAACATGTCTTATTGTCATTTTCACATGAAATCAATTCATTACATGATACAACAGTATCAGCACACATTCCTCCTCCACTCATTGTCATAAACAAACATTCACAGTCTGTATTTATTGAACATGGTACTGATTTCACTTGACAATATGGTGATGGACAACATCCACAAGTAGGAGATACAGAACCTACGTTGTCTTGACCTAGAATTAATTTTGAATAACACAAAGTTTGAACAAAATCAAAAGAAGACTTCCATTTAGTATTCTCTTACCTCTAACAATACAGACAACAAATCTAGAAAAGAATGTGTAAGAAAATATTGATTTATTAGAGCAAAGTTACTGACATTGGTAATAGAACCGTCTTCAGGATTTGTTGCATCTTATTGATTTGAGAAAAATACCAGTTCACCGAAAGACTTGTGCCTTTATAAATGACAGTTTTCAACGATTTTTCGCATGAAATGAGCCAAGATATATAGTGAAGCAGACTTCTATCATGTTTGTTTGCACACATTTATAGCCATTAGCAATATTATTTGAAAGACATACAACCATGTATGACGACAGTCTCATACAGTAATGTTATTGGTCCTCATCTCAATGATAGACTAGAGGCGTTTAAAATGAAAATAATCGATGCTGAGTAATACTCTTAGACGTTTTCAAAAAGTTTTTTCGAGCAGACAGTGATAGATTGATATTGTTTTGATAAATAGAAGTTGTTAACATTCGAATGATTTAACGGTCTCAATAGATGATGTTTTCGTTTCGATGAGAAGGTTGAAAAAGAAGAAGTAATTCAAAAAGTTTAATACAGTGTTATTGAGTCAGATACAAGTTTTCTGTTGACATGAGGGATTTGTTTATTTGCAAGATGTGTATTTGAGTAGTTGAGTTCATTTGAGCTGAAACAAATCATAAGTAAAAGGAGAACTGAGCACCTCATTGGATATGAGTACTTGTTTTTTTCTGACTTTAAAACAGCAAATTACAGTCAATGCTCAGATGAAGCGACACCATTTGGAGATAGTACTATAACATAAACGGAAATATCTTGCATATGATTTTAATATGTGATGAAATTTAATCAAGATAATTTCGCTCTATACAGCATTTGAAAATAACGAGCTCCAATTATACAAAAATTCCAATAAATATTTGTTCTCTTCAACTCACTCAACTACCATGAACAAAATTAATCGTACATTTTATATTTTCATCTAAAATATAGAGTTTATGATCAAATGAAGTTTTCTTGAATAAATCCCCCAGCCAAAATGAGTGTACACCTTCACAAAAATTTTTACATTTATTTTGTGGAACTCTCATATTCTACGAAGGAAAATACAAAATGTAAGTTTTAACACGAAATTTTGGCGGCTTCCACTTCTATTGTAGTAGGTGTGACATAATAAATGATTCCTGTGATTTATAATCTTTCTCTTTTACCTAAAGTTTCACTGCAAGCATATCTATAAATCTAGAGTAATAAAATTAAAAAAATTGTCGCAACTAGGGGTGTCAGTTTCGGATTCCGTTTTCAAACGTCCGGAAGCTACCGGGGTTCCGAGTTCCTAGATACAGGGAATCCACACCAGTCCCGGGTTCCGGATTCTCGGAAACCTGAAACCCGTCTGGGTTCTCTGTTTCTAGGAACTCGGAACCCACTCGGGTTGAGGGTTCTTGGAAACGGAACACACAATTGACACCTCTAGCCACAAGACAGCTCTTAGCTTATATGAATATGTGATTTCCACATTTTAGTCACAAAGACACTGCGCTAACAAGCATTTGTGAAACAATAAAAGTAATGCCTACGTTTTCAAAGTTCATAAATGAATATGATGCATTGGATAAAATTGATTTGCTTGTTGCACAGGTCTAAGTGCAACAAGTTATGTCACAAATTGATTTAACACAGGTGAGAATCATGAACCAGATTCGTTCAGTTCTGTAGTTTTAACAGGTATGACGTATTTCACATTTTTGTGAAACACGATCTGAAAGAGAGTGCTGAAGTGTTTAAGGGTATAAATTTGGACCTCTTCTCCCCCCCCCCCCCCCCCCCCCACAGACCGTGACCGACAGGCAAAACTAGTGTCACAGACCGTGACCTACATCTTAATGTATTATTTAATTAATTAATTCGATTTTAACTAACTAATTAGTTTTAGTTGATTGATTGCTTTTTAATTAATTAACTCGTGTCTAATTAATTAAATACCTATCACAGATCGCGACCGACACCTAAGCTGATTAGTTAATTCGCGTCTAGTTGATTAATTAATCCGTTGGAGACAGGATGCTGGACTCATTACAGAGAGTGAGAAACACGGTCTGGAGCCATCAAATACTCTCACAAATAGCTTCAGGATACTATCAGGGGTCATGTATAACTCAAATCTAGTTAAAATATCAATGGAGTATCTCCTGATTGAAGTTCTACAGGCTAAAGTTAGGAATAATGCGGAAGCATGCCTACACTGTAAAAAAAAACGGTAGAATAATCAATCGTTGCACGGTAGAAACCGCATCAAAAACCCTTTCAAGGGTATATGTTCTGGGCATCTATTCTTGAAGGGATTATGAACCAAACGGTTTATGACGATAAAGGTATATGAAAACGCAAGGGGTATATAACGCCGATTTAAGGGTTTATTATTCAACGTTTTCATCAAAAAGGTTTGCTAATCTCCTTTTAACTGAAGATTGTTCTACGGTAATGGTAAAAGAGGTTATTATTGTACGTTCATGAGTAGATTATTCCACGCTTTCCACAAGAGGGCTGATTAATCTACTTTTATGGGTAGATTATTGCACGATTGCAATAAAATGATTTATTATTCTACATTCACGGTAGATTATTCTACGCTCTCAACCAAACGATTGATTATTCTACTTCTAAACGCAGACTGTTCTACGATTGCAATGAAAGGGTATATTGATCTACGTTCACCTATTGATGGTCCCATGCTTTCAATTGAAGGGTTTGTTAACCTATGTTTTCGGTAGATTGTTCCACATTCTTGATAAAAGGGTTTATTATTTTACCTATGAGAGTAGATTCTTATACGCTTTTAATAAAAGGGTTCGTTATTACATGTCTAGGGTAGGTTACCATACGTTTAAGGGTAGCTTGTTCCGCATTCTTGATAGAAGGGTTTACTATTCTACCTATAGGAATAGATTACCATGGGTTTAAGGGTAGATTTCGCCACATTCTTAATAAAAAGGTTTATTATTGTACTTATGAGAGTAGATTCTTGTACGCTTTTAATAAAAGGATTTGTTATTAAACGCTTAGGGGCAGATTACCATATGTTGGAGGGTAGATTGTTTCACGCTCTTGGTAAAAGGCTTTATTATTCTAGTTGTGGAGATAGACTATTCTTCGATCATAAAAAAAGGGTTTATCATTATGGGCTTAATGGTAGATTATTATACGTTAACCTCTGCATGGTTTGTTATCGTACGATTGAGGGTAGTTTATTGCATGCTGATGTCAAAACGATGTGTCATTCTATGGTACTACAGAAAGTTTTTCATTCTTCGAGAAAAGATATATTATTCTACTTCCAGGCTAAAAGGTTTGAATAGGCAAACACTAAATGGTTCATTGCGCTTCGATAAACTGAAATAGTTTAAGGCATCCCTCACTCCAAAAAAGTCAATTTTTGTCTGAATATTTGAAATTGAGATCAATGGATGAGAAAATGGCTCATCTTCGAATATTTCAGGAACAATATTGGTTTTTCTTCGGTACCTCCGTGTTGCTCAACATTTTCGATGATTTTTGTTAACCTCTTCTTGAAAAATATGCTTATTTTGAAAAAAATGAAAACCACTTTTCGTTTTCACTCAATTTATGCTTTTTCGATCACGCATTCTAAATTTTTCTGGTTTGAAAGAGCTTGTCAAGATGGAGCATGATGAGGCCCATTTTTTAAAGTTATGCTTCGTTTTTATAACATGTATAGAGATTTATATAATTCAACACCCATTTTTAGAGAGCTTTTTAAGTCATGAAACTTGTGACCCCTCTTTTCTACTTAAGAAATAAGTATTTAAAAAAAACGAACTTCGTCATGCCCTGTATTCTGAGATACTCTTTCAAACAAAAACAAATTTAAACATATCAAAACAAACGAAAACCTCGTGCTTAACACATCATTCTTGATTCATTTTCATGCAAAACTTTTCCTTCAGTTTTTTTTAAATGTATAAAATTTATAGATTTCTTTAAATCCTTTTACATACAAAACACTTTTTGTCTATTCTATGTAATTTTTCATGATTTAAATAAAAGTTAATAGAGCGCATAAAATCATGAAGCAACATGCATTTCTCTTAAATAAAAATGGGAAACATTTAGCTTTGAAAATTTTTAACATAGGTCTCGTCTTAATATTGTCCATAGAGCGAAAACAAACTGAATCAAACCAAGCTCGAACTAATTTCCTAATAGATAGCTGAACATAGACTAATTTGAGATGAAAATGAATGAGTGAACTGTTATTAATGAAAAAAATATAATGCCTTCGGCAAAAACAAAACCAATTTTTATTGATTATTGCACATGCTTAATTTAATCTCCATTTATAGCATTGTCTGTTTCTCTTTATAACAATTAGACTATTTTTGTTTATGATAATGAGTCACTTTAATGCAACAGAATTCTTTCTATCCTTTTTTGCATTAAATTTCTCCAATTTTTCTAGTGTAGTAAAAAATTGTAAATAATGCCGTAAAATTGATACCAACATTATAAACTGCTCGTTCTGATGTACTAATATAAAAAATTTTTTAGTTCGAAATATATGAATAATGATTAATTCATATAAGTATCAATTTTAACATAACAATTTAGATTGTTTGAGAAAACAACTATTGATGTATAGTGTACTCTTGATTAGTGGAAAGTATTGCTACTGAAATTGAATCGAATGGAACTCGATCAAGAAAAATTCGATTCTATTCACTCCCTGATGTAGTCATATTAATCAATAATTGACATTGTCTCATAACTAATTAAATGTTAAAACTCACTAACCCACTTCACTAAACCAAGCGTTCCATCGAATAAAACGAGCTCCTCAACCATTATCATTTTTCAGAGCAAAAATCTGACCAACACATTCTATAATGTGGAAAGCAGTCAGAATAGCTTCATCGCAGAAACATTCGACCGCATTCAAATTTCGTCTATGAAAACAGAAACAAATACATATCACATTCATTAAGAACTATTCATTTCATCAGTTCGATAACGGTTCATAAGAAGTTCTTCTCAATGTGATACTATTCCACCAATTTTAATTCATTCATATTCTGAATAATCAACTCTTTCTCTAATCATACAGAAAACCTCCGTAACAGTAGCATCACTTTCAAACATTCATTATCGTAATTTCTCCCGCCTCTCGATCAGTAACATGTTTCACATTATAAAACAAATGATTACTAATTATCTCATTACCCTTTCTTATGTTTTCCTTCTTTCACTTCTGAAATAATTCATACATCTTTTCTGAAAATACCAAACCAAACCATTCTATGCCCTATTTCGAAAATTTCCATGATCTTTAAGCAATAGCTGAAAATATTATTTTTCAATTCTTCAAATTTTTCGTGTTTTCACTTCTACAATGGACAACAGAATGTTGATCAATGATTGAATTCATCTTTTTCATGTTCTTGACTTTTTTGGTCTATCCCTCTTCGACATTATTAATTACATGTTAAGTAATCAAAAGCAATAACATTTTTACTCCCATAATTCTTCTCTCTTTTCTTCTATCCAAAATCATCATTACAACTTTCAAGAATAAAAGCAAGTATCAATTTTTTACTTCATTATTTCATTCGTCTTTTTTCTTTTTAAAATATTAAGATCAAATTTGAGGCATACGTGAAACTATCCTTTACTAATTCTTTCATTTTTTCATTCTTTGCTTTTCAAAATCATCGACTTCAGCTTGAGCAATAGATGAAGCTGTCCACCTTAACTCTCTGATTTCTTTGTTTTTTTCTTTTTCGAAGTTTTCAATTTATTTCTTAGTACGAGAAGAAGCTATCCTTTTTCAATTCCTTCACTGATTTCATCTTTTTCTTTGTGCAAATATCAATTTCGTCTTGAAGAATAGCGAGAATTATTCATCATCAGTTTTCTTTATTTCATTCACTTTTTGCGATTAAAAATCATAAGCTTCGTCTTGAGGAATAAGGGAAAGTATTTAACTAGGTTAGCTTATTTCCTTCCTTTTTTTAAATTTCGAAATGGTGAGATAAGAGTTGAGGAATACTTGAAACTATCATTTTACAATTCTCTCGTTTCTTTCGTTCTTTTCTTTTTTAAAATCATCTAGTTGATGTTGAGGAATAATGGAAACTATCAATTCTCAATTATTTTTTTTCTTGTATGTTTCCTTTTCAAATCATCTGATGTGAGTTTGGTGATAGCTGAAACTATCCTTTTCTAAATTCTTTAATTTATTTGATCATTTTCGTTTCGAGATTGTTGACCATGTTTGAAGCAATGTATGCCATTATTCTTTTCAATTTCTTTCTTTTACTTTTTTCTTTTCGAAATCATCGATTTACTTCTTAGAAAGAAGAGAAACTACCTTTATTGAATTGCTTGATTTGCTTCATTCTTTTTCTTTTCGGACTTATCGAATTTGTCTTCGAAAATAAGATCTATTTATTTCCAATATTTTAAAATGTCTTTAGTGTTTTCTTTTCAAAATTATCAGATGAAATTTGAGATATAGGTGAATCTATCCTTTTCTAATTTCTTGATTCCTTTCGACCTTTTCTTGTGGAAACTATCAAATCGGTTTTGTGAAAAGCGAAGAACTATTTAGTTTTAGTTTTTTTTCTTCTCAGAATCAACAGATTAGAGCTGAGTGATAAGTGAAATTATCTGTCTTTAATTGCTTGATCTTTCTGATTTTATTTTTATTTTCAAAATTATCAACTTCCTTTTAAAGAGAAAGAGAAACTTTCCTTTTCAGTTCTTTAATTTTTCTTCTTTTGCTGTTTGCTATCATCAATTTCGTCTTGCAGAACAAGGAGAACTATCTATATTGAGTATCTTTATATCGTTTCTTTTTTCTTCTATTCAAAATGATCAAATGAGAGTTGACTAATAAGTGAAGCTGTCTCTTTTCAATTCGCTCATTCCTTTTATATTTCTTATTTTCTAAATCATGAAATTAGTCTTTAATAATAAGCAAGATTGTCCATTCGAAATTCTTCCATTTCTTGTCTCTTTTCTCGTTGACTAACTATTAATAGATTTTACAGAGCACAGAAAACTATCTTTCGAATGCCACAATTTCCTTCGTTCGTCTTTTTTTTGGAAAGCATTAGTTGAATATTACACAATGCGTAAATCGATGTTCTTGACTTTTGCGATTTCTTTGATCTCTCTGTTTTTCTGATCGATCAGATACATGTGAGACTTTTGTGTCTACATCATCTGCAGTCATACAACTGTTTCTATCTTTCTTCTTGTTAAAATCATGGAAAAGATCTTGTGCAACGAGTTTAACTATTCTATTCGTTTCGTAGTTTATTTCGATTTTCTACTCTTTTCAATCATAGGTGAATTGTTCAGTATTGAAGTTAAAATCGACCTACTTTTAACTTTTCGGTTATAACCAATCAACTTTTCAAAAAAGCAGTTTCAACTCGAGTTACGGCTGTTCAGATATAATAATCAAGTTTTTTAAAAATTATTTTTAACTCCAACACTGAATCATTCAAAATGAGTCAAACTAGTATTTTCCGTTCGATCCTTAGTTTCTCCTCTTTCATTCTAGCTTATTAATTGAGCTGAGACAAATAAATTGAGTTATGTTTTTTTCTCCAGACTTACGTCTTTTCGATGTTTGTCTTTTCTAAATCGTCAGATGAATCTTGATTAAGCAGCAAAATACACTTCTTTGTTCCTTTTCTATATTGCGCCGCTTTTCTTTTCAAGATCCGTCGACAAGAAACTTTTTTTTCCAATGAATGAAATCATGTTTTCGATTCTTATATTCTCC